>CM048060.1:8483442-8685942 GCA_026259375.1 Verasper variegatus
TAAACACCTTTGAAGTAGTTTATATGAAGATGCCACTGTCTCCCTTTCCCCCCTCGGCCCCTCCCTCCCTCACTCTGCGTGTGTGACTTCACTGATTACTGCACCTGTGTCAGAGAGCGAGTGACACTTTTCACCAAAAGCGTACGTCACGAACAAAATGCTCTAACTCAAGATCTATAGCTCCTATCGGTGAGATGAACACACCGTGAGAATCACAAGAGTCTGACGAACAAGCAGATATCCATATTATTGCTTAGAGTCCAAAATTGAGGCCGTGAGAGCAATTTAGAAACGTAGTTGTCATTCCAAAAATGTCCTCCTAAATTTAACATTGGATTCAATGGGGCCGATATTTCTCTCCACTCTAGCGCTGTCCTCAAACAAATGCTTGTAACTCAAAAACTATAGCTCCTATCTGTGAGATCTAAACACCAGGAGAATCACAAGACTTTGACGAACAGGCAGATATGTATGTTATTGCTTAGAGTCAAACATTGAGGCCGTGCCAGCAATTTAGAACCGTAGTTGTCATTCGAAAATTGTCCTCTGACATTTAACGTTGGATTCAATGAGACAGACCTGATCAGTAGCTGGCGCTATCACTAACACTGCTCACACACTAATGTATCTGTTCAGGTCAGGAATCTGATCAAATGTGTTTAATTTGGGACCGATTGCTCAAACTTCATCTCTGCTCTACTCACCAGACCACACATAGTGTTGATAAACACCTTTGAAGTAGTTCATATGAAGATGCCACTGTCTCCCTTTCCCCCCGCGGCCCCTCCCTCACTCACTCTGCGTGTGTGACTTCACTGATTACTGCACCTGTGTCAGAGAGCGAGTGACACTTTTCACCAAAAGCGTACGTCACGAACAAAATGCTCTAACTCAAGATTTATAGCTCCTATCGGTGAGATGAACACACCGTGAGAATCACAAGAGTCTGACGAACAAGCACATATCTATATCATTGCTTAGAGTCCAGAATTGAGGCCGTGAGAGCAATTTAGAAATGTAGTTTTCGTTCCAAAAATGTCCTCCTAAATTTACCATTGGATTCAATGGGGCCGATATTTCTCTCCACTCTAGCGCTCTCCTCAAACAAATGCTTGTTACTCAAAAACTATAGCTCCTATCTGTAAAACAAACACATTGTGAGAATCACAAGAGTCTACACAACAACCAGATCTATTTTTTATCGTTGAGCGTTCAGAAATTGGGCCGTGGGAGCGATTTACGTTTTATTTTTCAGTTTTCATCTTTCCTGAAATTTACCAAAAATTAACATGGGACCCTATGGGGCTCCGACCGGGAAATAATTCCTCGATTTTTCGCCGCGGGTATAAGCACAGGTCCGAGAGACTTGAGAGTCGCATCACTGCGTAGGAAACACTTTCACCATCTCCAATATCCAAAAATCAAGTCTGAGGACCTCCGTTTTGGGATTTTAGAGCAGTTTTCGTGACGAAAAAAGGGTCTAAAAACGCTGTTTTTCACCCTCTCGCTCTTTAGGGCGAGAGACCTTGAGTCCCATTCGTCGATTTCGGCCGCTTTATCGCGATTTGTACGAAAACTGTTGGACGAATTTCTTATAAAAATCATAGCACACCATTCGACGTAATTCCGCAGGTTTATTTCTAGGTCTCGTGATTGTGCGACAAAATTTGTGGGAGGAGAAGCGCGCCGAAATTTTACGGAAGCGGAACTAAGAATAATAAGCCCCACCGAATAGTAGTATGTAATGCATTGCAGGGCGCGTTGCGCCCTGCAATGCATTGCGCCTAGTGGCGCCGCCACTAGGTGGTGCATTGCAGGGCTTCGCCCTGCAATGCACTACCTAGTGTGGCTGCCACTAGGCACCCATAATAATAAGTATGGGGAATAGTAGTATGTAATGCATTGCAGGGCGCGTTGCGCCCTGCAATGCATTGCGCCTAGTGGCGCCGCCACTAGGTGGTGCATTGCAGGGCTTCGCCCTGCAATGCACTACCTAGTGTGGCTGCCACTAGGCACCCATAATAATAAGCCCCACGGAATAGTAGTATGTAATGCATTGCAGGGCGCGTTGCGCCCTGCAATGCATTGCGCCTAGTGGCGCCGCCACTAGGTGGTGCATTGCAGGGCTTCGCCCTGCAATGCACTACCTAGTGTGGCTGCCACTAGGCACCCATAACTAGAAAATTCCTCCTGCCGAGAAATTTCGAATGGGTGCCTTGCTTGCTGCCGGCGCAACAGAGACTCTTGTGTTTTGCTTTTTTTTCCGGAAGAGAGAGAAAATGTACCAGTTTGAGAGAGAGAGAGAGAGAGAGAGAGAGAGAGAGAGAGAGAGAGAGAGAGAGAGAGAGAGAGAGACTGGCTGGCTGGTTTAAGAGAGACAGACTTGATCAGTCGGTGGCGCTATCACTAACACTGCATACACACTCATAGGTCTCTTCAGGTCAGGGCTCTGATCATGTGACAGCATGAACTTAAACTGCATTTTCACACTGACCACTAGGTGGCGCTATCACTATCACACACTATTGTATCTGTTCAGGTCAGGAATCTGATCATGTGACAGAATTTTGGGACCGATTGCTCAAACTGCATTTTCACACTGACCACTAGGTGGCGCTATCACTATTAGTGTGTATGCAGTGATAGCCTTGACTTGATCATGTGTCAGAAAAAAAAAATATTTATTTGGCTTCAGTGGGATTTGAACCCTCAACCAGTGGATCACTGAGTCCCCCTAACCCAATCACATTATAGTTCAAAATCATCAGACAGAGAAAAAATCAATGTTAGAGTCCTGCCCGCACCTGGACTTGAACTCTGCACCTCTGAGTCACTGACCCTCTGCTCTACCCACCAGACCACACATAGTGTTGATAAACACCTTTGAAGTAGTTCATATGAAGATGCCACTGTCTCCCTTTCCCCCCTCGGCCCCTCCCTCACTCACTCTGCGTGTGTGACTTCACTGATTACTGCACCTGTGTCAGAGAGCGAGTGACACTTTTCACCAAAAGCGTACGTCACGAACAAAATGCTCTAACTCAAGATCTATAGCTCCTATCGGTGAGATGAACACACCGTGAGAATCACAAGAGTCTGACGAACAAGCACATATCTATATTATTGCTTAGAGTCCAAAATTGAGGCCGTGAGAGCAATTTAGAAATGTAGTTTTCGTTCCAAAAATGTCCTCCTAAATTTACCATTGGATTCAATGGGGCCGACATTTCTCTCCACTCTAGCGCTGTCCTCAAACAAATGCTTGTTACTAAAAAACTATAGCTCCTATCTGTAAAATGAACACATTGTGAGAATCACAAGAGTCTACACAACAACCAGATCTATTTTTTATCGTTGAGCGTTTAGAAATTGGGCCGTGGGAGCGATTTACGTTTTATTTTTCAGTTTTCATCTTTCCTGAAATTTACCAAAAATTAACATGGGACCCTATGGGGCTCCGACCGGGAAATAATTCCTCGATTTTTCGCCGCGGGTATTAGCCCAGGTCCGAGAGATTTGAGAGTCGCATCACTGCGTAGGAAACACTTTCACCATCTCCAATATCCAAAAATCAAGTCTGAGGACCTCCGTTTGGGGATTTTAGAGCAGTTTTCGTGCCAAAAAAAAGGTCTAAAAACGCTATTTTTCGCCCTCTCGCTCTTTTGGTAGAGCGAGCATCACCCCCATTGTTCGTTTTCGGCCACTTTATCGCGATTTGTACGAAAACCGTTGGACGAAATTCTTATAAAAATCATAGCACACGATTCGACGTATTTCCGCATGGGTATTTATAAGTCTCGTGAATGTGCGACAAAATTTGTGGGAGGAGAAGCGTCCCAAACTTTTTGGCAGAAGTACTAAGAATAATAAGCCCCACCGAATAGTAGTATGTAATGCATTGCAGGGCGCGTTGCGCCCTGCAATGCATTGCGCCTAGTGGCGCCGCCACTAGGTGGTGCATTGCAGGGCTTCGCCCTGCAATGCACTACCTAGTGCGGCTGCCACTAGGCACCCATAACTAGAAAATTCCTCCTGCCGAGAAATTTCGAATGGGTGCCTTGCTTGCTGCCGGCGCAACACAGACTCTTGTGTTTTGCTTTTTTTTCCGGAAGAGAGACAGACAGACTTGCTGCTTTAAGAGAGAGTGAGAGAAACTGTACAAGTTTGAGAGAGAGAGAGAGAGAGAGAGACTGGCTGGCTGGTTTAAGAGAGACAGACTTGATCAGTAGGTGGCGCTATCACTAACACTGCATACACACTCATAGGTCTCTTCAGGTCAGGGCTCTGATCATGTGACAGAATTTTGGGACAGATTGCTCAAACTTAATTTTCACATTGACCACTAGGTGGCGCTATCACTATCACACACTAATGTATCTGTTCAGGTCAGGAATCTGATCATGTGACAGAATTTTGGGACCGATTGCTCAAACTGCATTTTCACACTGACCACTAGGTGGCGCTATCACAATGAGTCAATATTGATGTTTGACGACAATTGGACTTGGAAAAAATATGTATGTTTGGCTTCAGTGGGATTTGAACCCTCAACCAGTGGATCACCGAGTCCCCCTAACCCAATCACATTATAGTTCAAAATCATCAGACAGAGAAAAAATCAATGTTAGAGTCCTGCCCACACCTGGACTTGAACTCACCACCTCTGAGTCACTGACCCTCTGCTCTACCCACCAGACCACACATAGTGTTGAAAAACACCTTTGAAGTAGTTAATATAAAGATGCCACTGTCTCCCTTTCCCCCCTCGGCCCCTCCCTCACTCACTCTGCGTGTGTGACTTCACTGATTACTGCACCTGTGTCAGAGAGCGAGTGACACTTTTCACCAAAAGAGTACGTCACGAACAAAATGCTCTAACTCAAGATCTATAGCTCCTATCTGTGAGATGAACACACCGTGAGAATCACAAGAGTCTGACGAACAAGAACATATCTATATTATTGCTTAGTGTCAAAAATTGAGGCCGTGACAGCAATTTAGAAACGTAGTTGTCATTCCAAAAATGTCCTCCTAAATTTAACATTGGATTCAATGGGGCAGATATTTCTCTCCACTCTAGCGCTCTCCTCAAACAAATGCTTGTAACTCAAAAACTATAAGTCCTATCTGTGAGATCTAAACACCGTGAGAATCACAAGACTTTGACGAACAAGCAGATATGTGTGTTATTGCTTAGAGTCAAACATTGAGGTCGTGCCAGCAATTTAGAACCGTAGTTGTCGTTCCAAAATTGTCCTCTGACATTTAACGTTGGATTCAATGAGACAGACCTGATCAGTTGCTGGCGCTATCACTAACACTGCTCACACACTAATGTATCTGTTGAGGTCAGGAATCTGATCAAGTGTGTTTAATTTGGGACCGATTGCTCAAACTTCATCTCTGCTCTACTCACCAGACCACACATAGTGTTGATAAACACCTTTGAAGTAGTTCATATGAAGATGCCACTGTCTCCCTTTCCCCCCTCGGCCCCTCGGCCCCTCCCTCCCTCACTCTGCGTGTGTGACTTCACTGATTACTGCACCTGTGTCAGAGAGCGAGTGACACTTTTCACCAAAAGCGTACGTCACGAACAAAATGCTCTAACTCAAGATCTATAGCTCCTATCTGTGAGATGAACACACCGTGAGAATCACAAGAGTCTGACGAACAAGCACATATCTATATTATTGCTTAGAGTACAAAATTGAGGCCGAGAGAGCAATTTAGAAATGTAGTTTTCATTCCAAAAATGTCCTCCTAAATTTACCATTGGATTCAATGGGGCCGACATTTCTCTCCACTCTAGCGCTGTCCTCAAACAAATGCTTGTTACTCAAAAACTATAGCTCCTATCTGTAAAATGAACACATTGTGAGAATCACAAGAGTCTACACAACAACCAGATCTATTTTTTATTTGTGAGCGTTCAGAAATTGGGCCGTGGGAGCGATTTACGTTTTATTTTTCAGTTTTCATCTTTCCTGAAATTTACCAAAAATTAACATGGGACCCTATGGGGCTCCGACCGGGAAATAATTCCTCGATTTTTCGCCGCGGGTATAAGCACAGGTCCGAGAGATTTGAGAGTCGCATCACTGCGTAGGAAACACTTTCACCATCTCCAATATCCAAAAATCAAGTCTGAGAACCTCCGTTTGGGGGTTCTAGAGCAGTTTGAGTGCAACCACTTTACCGAAATGAGGTTCATTTTCGCTCGTTATCCCACTGTCGTTCTTTTGGTAGAGCGAGCATCACTCCCATTGTACGTTTTCGGCCGCTTTATCGCGATTTGTACGAAAACCGTTGGACGAAATTCTTATAAAAATCATAGCACACGATTCGACGTAATTCCGCATGGGTATTTATAAGTCTCGTGAATGTGCGACAAAATCTGTAGGAGGAGAAGCGTCCCAAACTTTTTGGCAGAAGTACTAAGAATAATAATAAGCACGGACGAATAATAGTATGTAATGCATTGCAGGGCGCGTTGCGCCCTGCAATGCATTGCGCCTAGTGGCGCCGCCACTAGGTGGTGCATTGCAGGGCTTCGCCCTGCAATGCACTACCTAGTGCGGCTGCCACTAGGCACCCATAATAAGTTTCGAGCAATAATAGTATGTAATGCATTGCAGGGCGCGTTGCGCCCTGCAATGCATTGCGCCTAGTGGCGCCGCCACTAGGTGGTGCATTGCAGGGCTTCGCCCTGCAATGCACTACCTAGTGCGGCTGCCACTAGGCACCCATAATAATAAGTTCGTGCAATAATAGTATGTAATGCATTGCAGGGCGCGTTGCGCCCTGCAATGCATTGCGCCTAGTGGCGCCGCCACTAGGTGGTGCATTGCAGGGCTTCGCCCTGCAATGCACTACCTAGTGTGGCTGCCACTAGGCACCCATAATAATGCATTGCAGGGCGCGTTGCGCCCTGCAATGCATTGCGCCTAGTGGCGCCGCCACTAGGTGGTGCATTGCAGGGCTTCGCCCTGCAATGCACTACCTAGTGTGGCTGCCACTAGGCACCCATAATAAGTTCGTGCAATGATAGTATGTAATGCATTGCAGGGCGCGTTGCGCCCTGCAATGCATTGCGCCTAGTGGCGCCGCCACTAGGTGGTGCATTGCAGGGCTTCGCCCTGCAATGCACTACCTAGTGTGGCTGCCACTAGGCACCCATAACTAGAAAATTCCTCCTGCCGAGAAATTTCGAATGGGTGCCTTGCTTGCTGCCGTCGCGCAACAGAGACTCTTGTATTTTTTTGGGGAAGAGAGAGAGAAAATGTACCACTTTGAGAGAGAGAAAATGTACTAGTTTGAGAGAGAGAGAGAGAGAGAGAGAGAGAGAGAGAGAGAGAGAGAGAGACTGGCTGGCTGGTTTAAGAGAGACAGACTTGATCAGTAGGTGGCGCTATCACTAACACTGCATACACACTCATAGGTCTCTTCAGGTCAGGGCTCTGATCATCTGACAGAATTTTGGGACAGATTGCTCAAACTGCATTTTCACACTGACCACTAGGTGGCGCTATCACTATCACACACTAATGTATCTGTTCAGGTCAGGGCTCTGATCATGTGACAGAATTTTGGGACCGATTGCTCAAACTTCATTTTCACACTGACCACTAGGTGGCGCTATCACTATGACACACTAATGTATCTGTTCAGGTCAGGAATCTGATCATGTGACAGAATTTTGGGACCGATTGCTCAAACTGCATTTTCACACTGACCACTAGGTGGCGCTATCACAATGAGTCGATATTGATGTTTGACGACAATTGGACTTGGAAAAAATATGTATGTTTGGCTTCAGTGGGATTTGAATCCTCAACCAGTGGATCACTGAGTCCCCCTAACCCAATCACATTATAGTTCAAAATCATCAGACAGAGAAAAAATCAATGTTAGAGTCCTGCCCGCACCTGGACTTGAACTCACCACCTCGGAGTCACTGACCCTCTGCTCTACCCACCAGACCACACATAATGTTGAAAAACACCTTTGAAGTAGTTAATATAAAGATGCCACTGTCTCCCTTTCCCCCCTCGGCCCCTCCCTCACTCACTCTGCGTGTGTGACTTCACTGATTACTGCACCTGTGTCAGAGAGCGAGTGACAGTTTGCTGCTCAGGAGTACGTCACGAACAAAATGCTCTAACTCAAGATCTATAGCTCCTATCGGTGAGATGAACACACCGTGAGAATCACAAGAGTCTGACGAACAATCACATATCCATATTATTGCTTAGAGTCCAAAATTGAGGCCGTGAGAGCAATTTAGAAACGTAGTTGTCGTTCCAAAAATGTCCTCCTAAATTTAACATTGGATTCAAAGGGGCCGACATTTCTCTCCACTCTAGCGCTGTCCTCAAACAAATGCTTGTAACTCAAAAACTATAGCTCCTATCTGTGAGATCTAAACACCGTGAGAATCACAAGACTTTGACGAACAAGCAGATATGTATGTTATTGCTTAGAGTCAAACATTGAGGCCGTGCCAGCAATTTAGAACCGTAGTTGTCGTTCCAAAATTGTCCTCTGACATTTAACGTTGGATTCAATGAGACAGACCTGATCAGTTGCTGGCGCTATCACTAACACTGCTCACACACTAATGTATCTGTTGAGGTCAGGAATCTGATCAAGTGTGTTTAATTTGGGACCGATTGCTCAAACTTCATCTCTGCTCTACTCACCAGACCACACATAGTGTTGATAAACACCTTTGAAGTAGTTCATATGAAGATGCCACTGTCTCCCCTCGGCCCCTCGGCCCCTCCCTCCCTCACTCTGCGTGTGTGACTTCACTGATTACTGCACCTGTGTCAGAGAGCGAGTGACACTTTTCACCAAAAGAGTACGTCACGAACAAAATGCTCTAACTCAAAATCTATAGCTCCTATCTGTGATGATTTCACAAAACAACCCACAGTAGAACCTTTCTATCTGGTTCTCTTTGACAGTAAACATGAACGTGCGGGCTACAGATCAAGATGTTACCTTGAATCATGACACTAACAGTATAATGGTTCTTCTCTGCTCCTCTACTGTGTTTAAACTCCTGACGTCGTTTGAGCAGTACCGTGTTTGAGATGAAAGTGCACAGGATGACTCCTCTTGTCCTCTCCTCCCCTCTCTAGGTTGAACGCTTTTGTGCTGTTCCTGTGTGAAGTGCCATTCTGTTGCCAGTTCATAGAGTTTGCTAATGCAATAGCAGCTCGTGCAGACAAACTCAAACCGTGGCAGAAAGCCCTCTTCTACTGTGGGTGAGAACAACTATCCATTGCACTTGGTTTATATCACTGGATGAATTTTTAGAATGTGAGTTTCAGTCAGTGCCCAACATTGCATAAGCTGTTGGACACTTTCAAGAATTATTTTTTTTTTACCTATCTTTACTAAAGACCGTTGTCTTTCTGGTTTAGAGCAGGACCGATTTCGTAATGCTGTCACGCAAAAACCTTGTGCTTGCACTCAAATATTCCCCGCTTGTGCTTAGATTTGCTTTGACAGACTTGTTGCACACAAAATCCAAGCACAGGTGAAAAAAATCGAAGAGCAGACATCGTGCACACAGATCTAACATGAGGATGAGAGCTGAAGCTGAAGCGCAGGAAATCTGTCCACGCAACAAAATACATTGAATGCAAGCTGTGCACAAGCAGAGCAAATCTAAGTACAAGCAGGGGCTTATATTACAAAATCTGTTGGTCAATCTGCACTCGAACTGAAAGACCATGCTCTTGATAAAAGATGGGGAAAACCCCCCACAGAGAATGTGGTTGTTTTTATCTACAGAACGTACTTGATATGATTTACTAATTTTAGCTTTTATCTCTTGTTGCTGTCCCCTCGGTTGCCTGTTTTCAGGATGGCTCTGTTTCCCATAGTGTTGAAATTCTCCATGACGACCTTGTTTGGGAACGCCGTCGCCTTTGCTACAGGAGTTCTGTACGGCCTTGCATCTTTAGGCAAAAAGTAAGCTGCCTGGTACTAGTTAGTAACTTGTGATGATGTGCATCAAAGAACACAGATATTTTATATAATTTATTTACAGTATAATTTTGAATATAAGCTGTGTATTTTGAAATTACTCATACGTCTTAATGTCTCACCCATAAAACACTCTTCTAAAATGTGATATTATAACAGACTCCCTAATTAAAAGGCATCATGCTTCACTGAAATCAGCTAATAAGATTTTTAGTGTATCCATGGAAGTTGTAACAATTCTAATGAGCGTCCTTATTCATGCAAATTAACTTTTGACAAGGCCAGCGGTGTTATACCCGTACGATTAACATTGTCGCCCTGTCCTGTCATACCTGCTTTCCTGCTTTGTTTGCACTCACCTCTCCCTCCTCATAACTTCCTATTACCATCCTTCTCTCGCATCCCGCCCTCCCTTTCTCTCTCTTTCTCTATCTCAGGGGAGATGCAGTGTCTTATGCCAGACTGCAGCATCAGAAACAGGGCGACGAAGAGAGAATGGCAGGGACGGAAAACGGCGCTCCAGAGTGAGGCATCTACCTTCCCAACCTCCCCCTCTTCTTTTCTTCAGCTCCTGCCCTCCATTCATCTTCCCTCCCCCACTATCATTTCTGTCACTGCATAACAAAGGTATTGATTTTATATAATCCCTTTAAATTGCTGCATTCTTGTTATCTGGACCTAATAAGATGATGTTGGATTCAGTCCATTATTTGGTACCTGGTGTGCAAATCTCTTAAAACATAAAGTTTTGTTTCCATATTTCTATTCCTGCATATGGGTTGAATTTATTTATTACTTTGTCCCTTTGTTGCTGCTGTCTTGTGAACCCTCTTTTCAGGAAACATGTGAGTAACTTCCTTGTAGCCCAAGAGCCTTTTAGGGAATCTGAATAGTAATTAATGTGATTGTAAAATGTAAATATTTGACTTCAGGTTGTTCACTATGACTTTGAGGCTGTGATTCAGAGTTGTCTGAGATGTACAGTGGGTAAAGATAAGCCAAAAATCCACAGATGTTCCGATTCATGTTTTTGGCAGCACAACCCAAATGTTGATACCAGCTTGTCTAACATTATTATCAGCGCAAAGAGTTGGGGGCCGTGGGGTTTCCAGCAAACTGGGCCATCTGCGTTTAATGTATGTGAAATCATAAAGGTGTATTTGTATGCCTGGTACTATTGTACAGCAGCTGCTTTTAGGACACTTTGAAACCTAAAAGTCAAAACCAACCAATGTTACATTGGTTTACATTTGATGTACGTGCGCCTGACGTCAGGGTGTCGTCCGTTCAGCAGGTTTTAGTCTCACTGTTCGAGTTCTGAGAATGAATGAACTGGTTCATTTGGTTGATTTCATTGCTACTGTAATGTCATTGTGGTTTCACTACCAGCATCACCAACTTCAGGTGCAGTACTCGTCACTCAAGTATTATATTGTCTGAGGCGAAAAATTCAAGTTAACCTGTGAACTTTCATCGAAAAACCAATTTTTAGATTCCTTAAACATCTTTGGAATTACTCTGCAGACTCCACCCTATGTGCCTGAGAGTTGCATCTTAGAAATGACATGTCTGAAGTTTAAACACAAACTGAGTGATTTTGGTATTACACCCACTGCACACATACAACTCTGAACTGCAGCTTCAAATTATTTATGAACGTATACAGGCATTAGGGATGTTTTGACCATCTGGGAATGTATCTGGTAAACCCAAAGACACAGAAAGTTGAAAGTTTAGTTATATTTTGTGCTTTCATATGTTTATTTCCCCCCTTTGGTACAAGCTCAGTTAAAGCAACGCTGCACTAAACTTTGGTAGCATTGAAAAGAGGGAATTTCATTAAGAGCTTTCCGTGCATGGGTCCTTGTTTACGAACGGTTGCTTGTGTCGGAGCAGCCGGTACCCAGGATGTGGCTGCAGATTTTGTGGCACATCATGCACCGGAAAAATGGAAAGTGCGCTTATTTTATTGGCTTCTTAAAAATGTGTGGTACTTTTCTTTCCTTTTCAATTCAGGTCCTGAATATTTGTTTGTGTTTTGTTATGAGTCTTAATTAGTACATTAACCGACCATTAAATTTGAATGAGGGGTAGTGAGTTGATTCAGGGACTAATTGGTGTGTATCCCACCCGATCCTCACAGCCACAGCTTGTCTTTGTCATTCAAATGAGTAACACAGTGGCCAACAAATATACAGGTTGTGTTAGTGTTGTTTTGTTGCCTTGCCTCCGTTGTATTGCCGATAACAAGGAATAAGTGTTGACACATACCTCTTACAGCTGTCTCCTGCTCATGTCTTGTTACTGGCTGGTCAGTGACTCAGTGGATTGCTCGCACATCACCACCAGCTCTCAGGTGACATACTTTGACAATGAACAGCGTAAAGATACAGTTAATAAAGTGGTGTATGATCATAGATATATGATACCCAGTGTGACTTATCACCCTACCAGAGCTAATGGAAAAACATTTAAAATGTTCGTGCTCACAAGAGGTTAAACACCAAGTACACACCAGTGATATGCTACAGTCTGACACTACACACACTCTTATACACAGGCTCTTATACACAGGTTTAATAAGATGTAAAAACACTGCTCTCTTTGTCCAAAGCTGTCCACCCACCTGTCCGTTTTGAATTGTATAATGTGTGTTCTGATGTGAATCCTCATCCTGTAATGAATTAGTGAATTAAAACAAACTTCCTACTACTGCTATGGTGTTGGCTTTTTATTTTTTATTTAACTTTTTAATTTTTTAATTTTTTAATTTTTCCGAGCTGGCGACATCCAGTGGCTGAAGGCACTATGTTTTTGGTTTGTGTGTCTGTCCGTCCATCCCACTCTCGTGAACGTGATACCTTAAGAACGTCTCGAGGAAACTTCTTCAAATGGGAAATTCAATTGGACTCGAGGATTAACTGATTTTAATTTTGGAAGCCAAAGGTCAGGGTGACCTCACAACACATGTTTTGGCCTCTTAAATGTGATGTGTCAAGACCGCCCTGGAGTTTCTTCAACCTTTGGTCAGTTGTCACTTGTACTAAAAAATAAAGTGATTACATTTCAGTGGTTAAAGACAAAGGTCACAGTGACCTTTTATGAGTCTGGAAAAAATATTATGTACACAGAAACTGCAGTGGTTGGCGGAGGCAAATAACCGCAGTGCAGTATTTGTCATTTATCAGAACCCAAATTACAGTATAAGTAATTGCACCCACTGATTTACACTGTTATACTATACTAGACTGCCACACATTATCAGGACCAAACTATACAACAGACAGTAATATCACATTTCAAGTCTGAGTGCCATCATTATCTAATTAATAATGGAAAAAAAAATCTGAACTGCTGAAAAAGGATATCAGGTCATGAAGAACTCATTTTGTTGTTTGTTCAGAGACTTTAGATCTTAATATTTCAAAAAAATATTTTGAAATGACACTAAGATTCACTATGGCACAGAAGAGACGCACGCTCAACTTGCAAAGGACATTTTTGAGAGTTGAGTGATGTCCGTAACATGCGACACATCAGGCCCCTCCACCACCTCTCTCTCTCTAATTATCCATGTGTCCCTCCACACTCCCCAGACTCCACCTGCAGGACGCTTCAGGTGTTCTCACTCTGTCTCCATTTATTTTCTTTAAACACTAATGAACTCGGACTCATCACAGGTCGCCGCAGCCTTTCTGTGGGTTTGTTTTGCAGCAGCTGTGAACCATTGCACTAGAGATGAATGTGACATAATACTGATACAGCCTGATTGGAAATGTCACTGCTAATAGAAAAAATGGCGCCCGGTCTCTTATCATTAGTCATGTCTTCCACGACTGTCTGGTGTCATTAATCACATCTGCAGAGGGAAGAAGCACATCAGTGAATTTAAATGCAACAAACTACAAACCAAAGTTAAAGGAGCTTTAAGTTAAAGTTTGACATTTTGGGAATTAAAAAGTTGTAATCCGGTGCCTGTGAGACTGACCTCCTCATGTAGATGATGTGTTAATGTTACGTTAAAGGTTCTTTTACAAGTTTTTACTGGTAGTTATGCATGTTGAATTATGAATCAAATTAATTATGACCACAATTTAATTAAATCTGTATTATCTCAGCATTATCTCTCCCAAGTGTAGACTGGAGTAATTTCTCTCTCACCTATTAAACATATTTCAATTTTAATATCTTGCACTTTGACAGTAGATTAGTGGGATTTAGTTGTGACTGCGCTCTATTAACACACCAACAGAGGGCACTCTGACATAATTTCAGTCATATGCCCTTTTTTAAATTAAGTATTTAACCTTGCATTTAGCAAATTATGTAGTGAATTATTTCTTCCACTATTATTACCAAGAGGGGACTCTCTTTTCATGGGAAATCCATCCTGTGATGCTCCACTGAAGGTTTATTACACATGTTGGTTTAATGTTAATATCATCAACTGCAGTGGCGGGAGGTGAGGGCTTGATAAAGGCTGATAACCAAAACTCCATCATTTCCACGTCATGACCAGCAAACGGCCGATTAAACATGTTATTTTGTTGTCATCAAAACTATTGACAGGTAGGAAAAAGGGCGGTTTAGTGAATAAACTCATGAGAGACTCATTGGGCTTGTGCGGAAAACCCCACCAAATTCTGTTTGTGTGATGAATCTTATCTATTTGATTGGCAGCCTGACTCTGGAATACAGTGATGAAGAGCAAATCACAAAGGCTCATGGTCCACAGAGCACGAAGCCATTAGAAATGGAAAGATGAAAAATAAATAATTTCAATCAGGTAATGTTATATGAAGTGACTGCATATATATTATCAAAACATAGAGCAGTACTTTTATCATCATCAATAATGGAGATTTTTTTCACAGTAATTGATCACATGTGGTGTATATAAAATCTTATTCTTAATAGTAACAACACGTGTGTGTGTGTGTGTGTGTGTGTGTGTGTGTGTGTGTGTGTGTGTGTGTGTGTAGGACAATGTACAACTAACTCATGCACTTAAACAAAGGGGCTTAAAGCAACACTATGTAACTTGAACTGAGCAACAGCGCCCTCTACAGCCACAAGTGGTGACTACTTTTGTTGGGCTCCTTGTCCAAGTGATTAAGTTGTTTTCATATCAGGAAAAATCAAATCTATCAGTGTGTTGACTGGAGCTCTGACTGCATCGTCCCACTGATCTGTAACACAACTGAACTCTGGACATTACCCATGATCCCCAGCTTCCTGAATCAGAAGAGCAGCTGCTTTGACAAATACACCAAACTCTTTTAAAGTTTCCTCTGAATATGGGGGTTAAACTTTGGTTTTTAAACATTACTCTGGAACTTGCTGGGCCTGTCGTTCAGCTTCTCACGTGAGATCGTACCTGTTCACCACAGTTACAGAGAGAAAGAGCAGACCTTCTGGGTGTGGAGTGGGAATGAAAGAGGAAACCTTCTCCCTATTCCAAATCAGTGAAGCATCAAACTCATTTTTCAAGCTGCTGTTTTCAGACATTAACTGCAGAGAATGTCCACACAATTGGGCGAGTTCGGGTGGGGAGTGGCTCCGCAGACAAGCAGGACACAAAGTACAAACTCAGCTGTGGAGATCACCTGTTTTTTGTTTACAACACATCGACGCCCTCATCACCAAAAGCTGTCTTGGCATTTTTGTCTATGTCTTCTACGTGTATGGCACCGCTTTTTTCATCCTGTGATATTTGTATTCTTTTTTTTTTTTGTCAGTAGTGCGTCTGTTAATGTCAGAAATGAAATATTAATCCTGTGGATGATCTCCTGCTGTGATTTCTCATCGCTCATTCGGACATTCTGTGGCCGGAGAAACTAACCTGGGACATTTGCTCTGGAGAGTTTAGTGCATGTCTGAAATCCGCTAATGTGATAGCTTATACCACCTCAACTATCCAGTGTCCTTAACCCTAAAGAAATTAATCTAATTTTGAGTGTTTTGGTAAAAATACATTCTGCACTCGAACTGAAAGACCATGCTCTTGATAAAAGATGGGGAAAACCCCCCACAGAGAATGTGGTTGTTTTTATCTACAGAACGTACTTGATATGATTTACTAATTTTAGCTTTTATCTCTTGTTGCTGTCCCCTCGGTTGCCTGTTTTCAGGATGGCTCTGTTTCCCATAGTGTTGAAATTCTCCATGACGACCTTGTTTGGGAACGCCGTCGCCTTTGCTACAGGAGTTCTGTACGGCCTTGCATCTTTAGGCAAAAAGTAAGCTGCCTGGTACTAGTTAGTAACTTGTGATGATGTGCATCAAAGAACACAGATATTTTATATAATTTATTTACAGTATAATTTTGAATATAAGCTGTGTATTTTGAAATTACTCATACGTCTTAATGTCTCACCCATAAAACACTCTTCTAAAATGTGATATTATAACAGACTCCCTAATTAAAAGGCATCATGCTTCACTGAAATCAGCTAATAAGATTTTTAGTGTATCCATGGAAGTTGTAACAATTCTAATGAGCGTCCTTATTCATGCAAATTAACTTTTGACAAGGCCAGCGGTGTTATACCCGTACGATTAACATTGTCGCCCTGTCCTGTCATACCTGCTTTCCTGCTTTGTTTGCACTCACCTCTCCCTCCTCATAACTTCCTATTACCATCCTTCTCTCGCATCCCGCCCTCCCTTTCTCTCTCTTTCTCTATCTCAGGGGAGATGCAGTGTCTTATGCCAGACTGCAGCATCAGAAACAGGGCGACGAAGAGAGAATGGCAGGGACGGAAAACGGCGCTCCAGAGTGAGGCATCTACCTTCCCAACCTCCCCCTCTTCTTTTCTTCAGCTCCTGCCCTCCATTCATCTTCCCTCCCCCACTATCATTTCTGTCACTGCATAACAAAGGTATTGATTTTATATAATCCCTTTAAATTGCTGCATTCTTGTTATCTGGACCTAATAAGATGATGTTGGATTCAGTCCATTATTTGGTACCTGGTGTGCAAATCTCTTAAAACATAAAGTTTTGTTTCCATATTTCTATTCCTGCATATGGGTTGAATTTATTTATTACTTTGTCCCTTTGTTGCTGCTGTCTTGTGAACCCTCTTTTCAGGAAACATGTGAGTAACTTCCTTGTAGCCCAAGAGCCTTTTAGGGAATCTGAATAGTAATTAATGTGATTGTAAAATGTAAATATTTGACTTCAGGTTGTTCACTATGACTTTGAGGCTGTGATTCAGAGTTGTCTGAGATGTACAGTGGGTAAAGATAAGCCAAAAATCCACAGATGTTCCGATTCATGTTTTTGGCAGCACAACCCAAATGTTGATACCAGCTTGTCTAACATTATTATCAGCGCAAAGAGTTGGGGGCCGTGGGGTTTCCAGCAAACTGGGCCATCTGCGTTTAATGTATGTGAAATCATAAAGGTGTATTTGTATGCCTGGTACTATTGTACAGCAGCTGCTTTTAGGACACTTTGAAACCTAAAAGTCAAAACCAACCAATGTTACATTGGTTTACATTTGATGTACGTGCGCCTGACGTCAGGGTGTCGTCCGTTCAGCAGGTTTTAGTCTCACTGTTCGAGTTCTGAGAATGAATGAACTGGTTCATTTGGTTGATTTCATTGCTACTGTAATGTCATTGTGGTTTCACTACCAGCATCACCAACTTCAGGTGCAGTACTCGTCACTCAAGTATTATATTGTCTGAGGCGAAAAATTCAAGTTAACCTGTGAACTTTCATCGAAAAACCAATTTTTAGATTCCTTAAACATCTTTGGAATTACTCTGCAGACTCCACCCTATGTGCCTGAGAGTTGCATCTTAGAAATGACATGTCTGAAGTTTAAACACAAACTGAGTGATTTTGGTATTACACCCACTGCACACATACAACTCTGAACTGCAGCTTCAAATTATTTATGAACGTATACAGGCATTAGGGATGTTTTGACCATCTGGGAATGTATCTGGTAAACCCAAAGACACAGAAAGTTGAAAGTTTAGTTATATTTTGTGCTTTCATATGTTTATTTCCCCCCTTTGGTACAAGCTCAGTTAAAGCAACGCTGCACTAAACTTTGGTAGCATTGAAAAGAGGGAATTTCATTAAGAGCTTTCCGTGCATGGGTCCTTGTTTACGAACGGTTGCTTGTGTCGGAGCAGCCGGTACCCAGGATGTGGCTGCAGATTTTGTGGCACATCATGCACCGGAAAAATGGAAAGTGCGCTTATTTTATTGGCTTCTTAAAAATGTGTGGTACTTTTCTTTCCTTTTCAATTCAGGTCCTGAATATTTGTTTGTGTTTTGTTATGAGTCTTAATTAGTACATTAACCGACCATTAAATTTGAATGAGGGGTAGTGAGTTGATTCAGGGACTAATTGGTGTGTATCCCACCCGATCCTCACAGCCACAGCTTGTCTTTGTCATTCAAATGAGTAACACAGTGGCCAACAAATATACAGGTTGTGTTAGTGTTGTTTTGTTGCCTTGCCTCCGTTGTATTGCCGATAACAAGGAATAAGTGTTGACACATACCTCTTACAGCTGTCTCCTGCTCATGTCTTGTTACTGGCTGGTCAGTGACTCAGTGGATTGCTCGCACATCACCACCAGCTCTCAGGTGACATACTTTGACAATGAACAGCGTAAAGATACAGTTAATAAAGTGGTGTATGATCATAGATATATGATACCCAGTGTGACTTATCACCCTACCAGAGCTAATGGAAAAACATTTAAAATGTTCGTGCTCACAAGAGGTTAAACACCAAGTACACACCAGTGATATGCTACAGTCTGACACTACACACACTCTTATACACAGGCTCTTATACACAGGTTTAATAAGATGTAAAAACACTGCTCTCTTTGTCCAAAGCTGTCCACCCACCTGTCCGTTTTGAATTGTATAATGTGTGTTCTGATGTGAATCCTCATCCTGTAATGAATTAGTGAATTAAAACAAACTTCCTACTACTGCTATGGTGTTGGCTTTTTATTTTTTATTTAACTTTTTAATTTTTTAATTTTTTAATTTTTCCGAGCTGGCGACATCCAGTGGCTGAAGGCACTATGTTTTTGGTTTGTGTGTCTGTCCGTCCATCCCACTCTCGTGAACGTGATACCTTAAGAACGTCTCGAGGAAACTTCTTCAAATGGGAAATTCAATTGGACTCGAGGATTAACTGATTTTAATTTTGGAAGCCAAAGGTCAGGGTGACCTCACAACACATGTTTTGGCCTCTTAAATGTGATGTGTCAAGACCGCCCTGGAGTTTCTTCAACCTTTGGTCAGTTGTCACTTGTACTAAAAAATAAAGTGATTACATTTCAGTGGTTAAAGACAAAGGTCACAGTGACCTTTTATGAGTCTGGAAAAAATATTATGTACACAGAAACTGCAGTGGTTGGCGGAGGCAAATAACCGCAGTGCAGTATTTGTCATTTATCAGAACCCAAATTACAGTATAAGTAATTGCACCCACTGATTTACACTGTTATACTATACTAGACTGCCACACATTATCAGGACCAAACTATACAACAGACAGTAATATCACATTTCAAGTCTGAGTGCCATCATTATCTAATTAATAATGGAAAAAAAAATCTGAACTGCTGAAAAAGGATATCAGGTCATGAAGAACTCATTTTGTTGTTTGTTCAGAGACTTTAGATCTTAATATTTCAAAAAAATATTTTGAAATGACACTAAGATTCACTATGGCACAGAAGAGACGCACGCTCAACTTGCAAAGGACATTTTTGAGAGTTGAGTGATGTCCGTAACATGCGACACATCAGGCCCCTCCACCACCTCTCTCTCTCTAATTATCCATGTGTCCCTCCACACTCCCCAGACTCCACCTGCAGGACGCTTCAGGTGTTCTCACTCTGTCTCCATTTATTTTCTTTAAACACTAATGAACTCGGACTCATCACAGGTCGCCGCAGCCTTTCTGTGGGTTTGTTTTGCAGCAGCTGTGAACCATTGCACTAGAGATGAATGTGACATAATACTGATACAGCCTGATTGGAAATGTCACTGCTAATAGAAAAAATGGCGCCCGGTCTCTTATCATTAGTCATGTCTTCCACGACTGTCTGGTGTCATTAATCACATCTGCAGAGGGAAGAAGCACATCAGTGAATTTAAATGCAACAAACTACAAACCAAAGTTAAAGGAGCTTTAAGTTAAAGTTTGACATTTTGGGAATTAAAAAGTTGTAATCCGGTGCCTGTGAGACTGACCTCCTCATGTAGATGATGTGTTAATGTTACGTTAAAGGTTCTTTTACAAGTTTTTACTGGTAGTTATGCATGTTGAATTATGAATCAAATTAATTATGACCACAATTTAATTAAATCTGTATTATCTCAGCATTATCTCTCCCAAGTGTAGACTGGAGTAATTTCTCTCTCACCTATTAAACATATTTCAATTTTAATATCTTGCACTTTGACAGTAGATTAGTGGGATTTAGTTGTGACTGCGCTCTATTAACACACCAACAGAGGGCACTCTGACATAATTTCAGTCATATGCCCTTTTTTAAATTAAGTATTTAACCTTGCATTTAGCAAATTATGTAGTGAATTATTTCTTCCACTATTATTACCAAGAGGGGACTCTCTTTTCATGGGAAATCCATCCTGTGATGCTCCACTGAAGGTTTATTACACATGTTGGTTTAATGTTAATATCATCAACTGCAGTGGCGGGAGGTGAGGGCTTGATAAAGGCTGATAACCAAAACTCCATCATTTCCACGTCATGACCAGCAAACGGCCGATTAAACATGTTATTTTGTTGTCATCAAAACTATTGACAGGTAGGAAAAAGGGCGGTTTAGTGAATAAACTCATGAGAGACTCATTGGGCTTGTGCGGAAAACCCCACCAAATTCTGTTTGTGTGATGAATCTTATCTATTTGATTGGCAGCCTGACTCTGGAATACAGTGATGAAGAGCAAATCACAAAGGCTCATGGTCCACAGAGCACGAAGCCATTAGAAATGGAAAGATGAAAAATAAATAATTTCAATCAGGTAATGTTATATGAAGTGACTGCATATATATTATCAAAACATAGAGCAGTACTTTTATCATCATCAATAATGGAGATTTTTTTCACAGTAATTGATCACATGTGGTGTATATAAAATCTTATTCTTAATAGTAACAACACGTGTGTGTGTGTGTGTGTGTGTGTGTGTGTGTGTGTGTGTGTGTGTGTGTGTGTAGGACAATGTACAACTAACTCATGCACTTAAACAAAGGGGCTTAAAGCAACACTATGTAACTTGAACTGAGCAACAGCGCCCTCTACAGCCACAAGTGGTGACTACTTTTGTTGGGCTCCTTGTCCAAGTGATTAAGTTGTTTTCATATCAGGAAAAATCAAATCTATCAGTGTGTTGACTGGAGCTCTGACTGCATCGTCCCACTGATCTGTAACACAACTGAACTCTGGACATTACCCATGATCCCCAGCTTCCTGAATCAGAAGAGCAGCTGCTTTGACAAATACACCAAACTCTTTTAAAGTTTCCTCTGAATATGGGGGTTAAACTTTGGTTTTTAAACATTACTCTGGAACTTGCTGGGCCTGTCGTTCAGCTTCTCACGTGAGATCGTACCTGTTCACCACAGTTACAGAGAGAAAGAGCAGACCTTCTGGGTGTGGAGTGGGAATGAAAGAGGAAACCTTCTCCCTATTCCAAATCAGTGAAGCATCAAACTCATTTTTCAAGCTGCTGTTTTCAGACATTAACTGCAGAGAATGTCCACACAATTGGGCGAGTTCGGGTGGGGAGTGGCTCCGCAGACAAGCAGGACACAAAGTACAAACTCAGCTGTGGAGATCACCTGTTTTTTGTTTACAACACATCGACGCCCTCATCACCAAAAGCTGTCTTGGCATTTTTGTCTATGTCTTCTACGTGTATGGCACCGCTTTTTTCATCCTGTGATATTTGTATTCTTTTTTTTTTTTGTCAGTAGTGCGTCTGTTAATGTCAGAAATGAAATATTAATCCTGTGGATGATCTCCTGCTGTGATTTCTCATCGCTCATTCGGACATTCTGTGGCCGGAGAAACTAACCTGGGACATTTGCTCTGGAGAGTTTAGTGCATGTCTGAAATCCGCTAATGTGATAGCTTATACCACCTCAACTATCCAGTGTCCTTAACCCTAAAGAAATTAATCTAATTTTGAGTGTTTTGGTAAAAATACATTGTTCCAGCATGTGTTGCTTGAAATGAGGAAATATATTCCTGTGGATTAAAGGGTCTAATTTCTCCCTCACAAATGATGCACCTTCGGTTCCCAGGATTAAGTGTGTCAGGTTTCCCGCTTCCCGTGTGTGTGTGTTGGCTCTCCTCCCAGCTCCGGGTTGCATCATTCCTGGGAACTTTGCTCCAATGAGGGAGTTGCTCTGTGCTTTGAGGAGAGAGAGAGGGTGAGAGGGAGAGAGAGAGAGAGAGAGAGAGAGAGAGAGAGAGAGAGAGAGAGAGAGAGAGCAGGGTGCAGCGTTGCCACCAACAGGACTGGATTCAAAAAATATAAATCAAGGGAGCAAAGCAGGAAACATCAGCTGCGGAGGACAAACAGTGGATTTCTCTCTTTGTAGCTTCGGAAACACGGATCCTCCACGTTGCTGCTTCCCAATGACTGTTTGAGGAGGGAAGCGGACAAACGTGTCCCCGCTGAGGACGGGACCTCTGAGGCTCAGCGACAACAATGCACCGCGTCCCCACCGGGAGACCACTGCTGGATCACACACACACACACACACAGACACACAGACAGACAGACAGACAGACAAACACACGTGTGATCGTGGCGTCTTCTCCGTGTTTACTTGTTGAGACAAGTGTCTGTTAGAGTCTGAGCCCGCGATGCCTGCGCGGAGGAACAGGTACAACCTGGTGGACGATGTGGCGGACTCGAGGCTGCCGCTGCACAACGAGGAGGCGTATCAACACGGGATCTCCTTCCAAGCCAAGGTGAGGCGAGCCTGCACTGTTTTAACTGTGTGTGTGTGCGCGCGTGTGTGTGTGTTGCAGCGCAGGTGCACTGGTCGCCCTCAGGCTCCAGATCCATCATGAAGTTTGAACACATGGCCTCACACATGTGCTGCAACAGAGGGCTGTAGTTTATTGGGCAAGAAAAAATGCATGTGTAACATATGTGAAGTGACATGACATGTGCACGATGCTGAGAAATGGACTGAACTGAGTGTATTTGTAGGTTTTCTAAAGTTGTGAGAAGAAGTTGGATGTGAGTGTATTTGCACATTTCAACAAATTGTGAAAGCAACGCAAGAAAATGCAAAAAAATAATATTTGAAGAGGTCAAAGGGAGTTAAATACAAACTAAATTAATAAAAGAAGAAATGTAAGAGTGAACGTAACAGTGCGGTTTAGGAAGTGAGAAATTGTATGATTTAATAAAAGGCCGTGGCAAACAGGACAGTCTTCAGCATTGATACAAAAGAAGTAAGATTTGCACTCCTCTGGGAGCTTGTTCCATAAACGTGGAGCATAAAGACTGAACGCTGCCTCTCCATGTTTAGTTTGAAGTGACCACACGCTGCAGCTGCTGTTTACATTTCCTATTATAAATAGAAATTGGCCTATAATAATCTTTCCAATTTTTGTAGTAGTGCATTGAAATGGAACCAGAGAAAGTTTAGCTTGTGCACAGACTGTTGATCGATCATCAGAATATTTGCAGATTAATTTCCTGTCACAGGATTAATAGTTTCAGCTTTGATCTGCACACATCCGGCTCTAACTTTATCCTCCGGGCTGGTCTTTCACTGCTCACACTGTAACTGAAGTGAGTCTAAAGTTCACTAACAAGCTGCTGCTTGTATCCTCCATCCTGATCCTTTTTCTCAATACTACTTACTTGCTTTGTGTTATAAATCAATGGACCAAACTACTTCCTAATACTATACACTTCATACTAAGAAGTATACAGCCACTTAAACACATATAACAAGTTTCACATATAGACACAACTTACAAATTGCGTTTGAAAAAACAGTTTGCTTGTTTCACATTGACCAGCACTGGTTACCATATTTCAAGATTACAGTTTAGTTTGTTCAGTTTGTCTGACTGTTATCTTTTTGTATGATGTTCGCAGGGCGATTAGGCCAATATTTATATATTCATATTCAATATCAATTATAATCACAATAAATAAACAGTTCCTTTGATGAACCTTGATGAACAGCAAAATATTTTACCAATCTGAGTTTAATCAATGATCAGTGTTATCCCTCCTCACTGTGTTCACATAGTGCATAAGCTATATATTGATATATTTTTGTTATATTACTATTGATGAAAATTACATTGCAATGATTATTGATTGTTTAATTGCATGTTTGACATGTTAAATTGGGATTCAGGGAATAATAATTGACATTTAAATGATCTACATGGACATTTAAACTGTATATAGAGTGAGCATCAACTTGTGTTGTAGACAGCTATTTCCTCTTTAATTGTCTGAAGAAAAACCTTTGTGAATGATCCTTAATTTTGCTGCAACCTTATTATCTCTATGACAGGGAGCCTCTGTTTATGTAGTGGGTCTTTTAGCAATTTAAGCAGAAGTGTTTGTGTAATTTAATTCATGACATCCCTGAGTTTCTCATATGTGATGATGGAGGGATAATCGCTCAGCTGCTGTGTTTCTGATTGTTTACCACAGTACGTGGGAAGCCTCGACGTGCCCAGGCCCAACAGTCGGATGGAAATTGTGGCGGCCATGAGGAGAATCAGGGTGAGATGAAAACACACGCACAACACACACACAATGATTGTTCCATGATGAAAAACTACATTTACAATAACACAAAAAGTGCAGTGCTGTCAGGTAAAATTTGTATCCAGATAGTAGTGACACATGTATTGGCTATGGACAACAGATCAACTGCTGTTGACGTGGGAACGGGATGCACAGATGAATTATGCAGAAAGGAAAAAAACAATAAGAGAGAGGTGGATTGTGGGTCTTCCTTAATTAAAGAGTACTTTGCCCCTTTCTTAATGTGTTAGTAAGAGGTGAAGAATCCAGTGTGTATCTTTGCTTTCAATGCCTTTTGATAAAACTCTGTTGTCTCTGCACTCTGCTGTCATATCATAGTTAGCACCCCCCACCCCCCTCCCCACACACATAAAGCTGTGTCAGTGGTACTTCCATGGATGGTGTTATTTTTCCCATGCACCGTCCCAGCAGACCAGTGTTTTCCTCCAGAAGCGAGGACACGGAGCCGTATCGCACAGCGGGGTTGGTTCTGTAATCTGAAGAGAGACTCACAGGAGGAGCTCGGCTCACACACACACGACAAGGCTCTTATCTCCGGCTGAGGAGAGAAATGTGTGATTTTTTGTTTTTTTCCCGGAGCCACTAAAATGCCATAATGTGCATTTATCCTCCTGAAACATGCATGAGCTCCGACGTGTTAAATTCAGACTTTTTTTGGGGGGGGGAATCCTGCACTTAGGACTCCTTCTCCTGTTTTGGCTGGTGCAGCGTGAAACACTGTGTGTGTAGGTGGCTGCTTTGTTGCTTTAACTGTTACACTGTGTGCATTTCAAATCAGAGGAACCCACAGATCTTTCAGGAAAACTAAACCCATCTATAGAAAGTCTATAGAGCGGAGCTGGACTGTGTATGTGTATCTGGGTGAATGGGCAGCTGGTGATTCCCAAACTGACAAATCAATAAGGTTGTAAACTTGATCGTTGGGGTGATTACACTGCAGGCTGAGGTGAGGCGTAAAAAGGCAGGTCGAGGCAGGCAAGGAAGATGCTTTTAATTACTACAAGGTAAAACATCATCTCTTTTTTCCAGCAGCTACTGTCTGTATATGATGTACACAGGGCTCATCAGTGCTTCTTGGACATGCCGTGTTGTCGGGTTTGTGTAGCTCTGTGAATAAAGTTTCCTGGAGGTCCAAAGAAAGCTCTGGATTAATAATGAATGAGTGAGTGTATTAACGTCGTAGCTCTCAGCCTATTGTATAGAACATCTTTATTTTTAAAAGACTAATGCAGCTTTATAGAGTCCCCAGTGACATATGTAAGGCAACATGGATCTATAAAAAAAACTAGCTCTGATTTATTAATTTGTTGTGACTTTCATGTAATCTGTGCTGACAGTGACTAGAGAGAAGTCCCTATTTATAGCCCTCTGTTATTACACTGACCGGTGGATGACTCGGGGCTCAGTTTTATTGTCGTGTCTTGTCATTTCGCAGCTGGAGCTTTACATTAAAGAGTATCTTCCTTTTGTTCAACTGTGAGCATTGTGGGTGATGCAAAAATCGCAAATACTTCCACGATTTCCTTAAGTGACTTGCATTGACTGCTTATAATAATGGAGGTCGACTCTACATTCGGTTACGGCTACTTTTCTTTGAATGACCTCAGCATGACTTCCTGGTTTAAAGGACTTAACTTCATTCAACCTCTAGGGAAATATGCTTATATGCATTCTTGGTGAGGGTTAAAGCCAAGCTATACGTTGTCGACCTGTCCAGGGTCTATCGTCTTTCACTCAATGTTTTGATTGGTCACCCACAACCCTCATTGGTTAAGTTGAATGGATGGATGGATGGATGGATGGATTTTAGGTGAGAAGACTGATCCACTCTCAGGTCTGGACGGACGACATCATCTGCTCCCCTAAAGTGAAGCCAAAGTGTCTTCATCGCCACCTTGTGGCTGGCTGCAGTATAAGTCATAAACCCTGCCTCCTCCATGTTAGTTTGTAACAAAATAGGTTCTGTTATTTTAGGTAGTTCTTACCACTCTGGTGTATGTTCAAGTGGAAATTTCAGTTATTTGACTAATGATTGGTCAAGAGTGTATATGGAGATAGCTACTGTGACTCCTTTACCCTGATTGCTACTGCGAAAATGTTCAAGATAGCAGTGTTTGATACTTTGGCTTCATTTCCGGGAGGAGGGAGTGGGAGTTGGAGGAAGTGGAGACGTTTCGGCCATCATTATACAGTCCACGGTGCTACCTAACAGCAGTTGGTATTAGTATTAATTTAGTTCATACCAGACCAAGTAAAGCTGTAATTGTCTTAATGTAGCTTTTCATCATCAAAGAAAGTTAGATGGTCTTGTTTTTCAGTCATAAAGAATTACTAGTGTACTTGCTTTTTGTGCAGCCCCTGGTTTCATACACGTGGGAAGGTAAACATTGTATTTTTGTGCCAATGTTTTGTGTGAACTCTCACACTCTGCCACACTGCGAATGCAAACACATGAACGTTTTAAAGGGCAGACATGCATGTTTGAGACTGGCTGTCAAGACAAATGTAATTAGCTTTGTGTAGATGAATATTGGCCGGCCCTCCTGACTTTCCCCATCTCACCAAAGCAAAGGCCTCGTCTTTAAATTAAAAAGCGCAGCTCTTTAGCCGAGGGATTGCGCGGAGGAGACTCTGCGGAGTTGAGTGTGATTAAAGAGAGTGACGATGGCAGCGGCGAGAACGGCTGCGGTGGGAGGAAGTCCTTGAATCAGGAAGGGGTTGCTCGGTGGCTGGCAGAGCCGCAGTCATTTCATCTCCCTCGACTAATCTCTTTAGTCTCAGTGGATGTGAGAAAACAGGAGCAAACATCTGAGGAGAACCGGAGGGAGCGCAGGCGACGCGGCCTGATCGTCTCTGACTAAACTGTAAATTTGGGTTTGACAGAGCGGAGGAGCTGTGCTAGTTTAGTCCTCAGCCGTTTTCACACACACACACACACACACACACACACACACACACACACACACACACATTCCCACCGCGAGAAAGTGAAAAGACACAAATTTTGTATCCTGTGGATCTTTTCAGAGTAGTTTTTTGTTAAACCTTTTCCCCCCCATTATGGCTGACTGGTCCTACTGTGTTGGTTTATAAGAATTTGTTTCATTCAGTTTGACTAGTGGCATAGAAACCACCCCAGGGGCGTGCAAGTGCATTCACACGTGTGTTTTTTATGTATGGTGGTGAATGTGTGTGTGCCTGAGCTGAAGTAGTCCATAATAATGAGACCCCTTGCATTTTAACAACGTCCTCATTCGATTAACGGGGCTGAATGACAAAGGCCGGTGTTGCTGCGTCCACATGGAGAGATTTGTTATTGTCGTCCACTTCCCACTGCCTCAGAAAGAGAGACGTGTCTATGTGCTGGAGGTTTTTTTGGGACACAAAACATTTACAGGACGCCTCTGCCTCTCTACAGAAGAAAACAACTTTAAGGCCGTTCTCTCCTCCTCACCTCTCGTCTATGTTTCTGTCACCCCCTCTCTCTTACTCCCTTATGTCTAACCCCTCCGTCTCCTTCTCCATCCACCGCTGTTTTCTTTCCATCCCTTCACTCTCCTCCTACCAAAATAGACCATCTCGATTTAGCTCCTCTCTGGCTATCTACTCAGTGCTGACAGGAATAGAGGCTGAGGGCAGGCTACGCATGCTTCCCTTTGAATTTTGATCGGCTCTAATGGGATTTTAAGCCTCCCTCTCATGTCCGTCAGGATGCAGCCTCCTCCTTCAGACCGCCAAGAGTCTCCCTGGATATTACATGGCTCCCCTCCCTCTGCCTTTGTTCCCCGGCTGTCTGGAACATTTCACGTGATCTCTTGTTTTGCCGTGCGCGAGAGAGGCAAACTTTGTCTTAGAGGAGCGAACCTTGTTTTTTAACTGTCATTTCAGTGTGGGTCCACTGAGTCTGTGTCAGTCGTCTCAGAGCTCACTTCAACTGTCAAGACTCAGTCAGGAGCAGATGTTTGGCTGCTGAGAGGGAAGTAGAGGGACCTGGACCTGTCAGACAGGCCAACAGACATTTTCACTTGAGTTTGTGTGTTTTTGAGTTGCTGTGCTTCCGATTTTACCCAAACTGTTGACAGAAAATCTTTTTATACCTCCAAAGCTGGTGACAGCCAGTGGACGTAGGCTTTATGTTTTCATGTTGTCCGTCCGTCCCATTGTTGTGAACGAGATATCTTAACAATGTCTCAAGGGAATTTCTTCAAATTTTATACAAACGTTCACTTAGACTTAAGGATGAAATTATTGGAATGTAGCGGTTGGAGGTCAAAGTCACAGGGGCCTTATGTTCTTGTGATATATCAGTAACACTCATTGGGAATTTCATTACATCTGGCACAAACATTCACTTGACTCAAGGATGACCTGATTAGAATTTGAAGGTCAAGGTCACTTTGACCTCATTACACCCTTATTTGCCTCATAAACGTGTTCTCTTAAGAATGCCTCGAGAGAATCCTTTTAAATTTGGCACAAATGTTCACCTAGACTCACATATTTACTAATTAGATTTGGGTGCTAAAAGATCACAGTGGCTTCACAAAACATGTTTTGGTCACTTGAACATCGCTCAAATCTTCCTTTTGGAAAATGTCTTAAAATTTTGACCGATTGTCACTCAGACTCCAAAGATTAACTGAAACTGCACTGGTTGGCAAACAACCACAGGTGGCTGTAATTCTAGATAAGGTTTTGAGAAGCAAGTTCCATAATTGTAAGTAAAGTAAGTAAATGCTGGCACAAGAATCTTTGCATTATATCTTCCTGTTATGGTCTGGGCTCGAGGATTCTGTTAACAAAACCCATGAGATGTTTACCAACGCCTCGTCATCGAGCACGATTAAGGCCTCACCAGTGTTGGAAGTGATTTGGCTTCATTATTAACCATCTTCATGCTCCTGTGGTCAAATGTCATTTGACTCATTCATACAACACTCTAGCACTGGTCAACTGATTTGGCAGCAGCCAAAATAAACCACCAGAGAAAATGTCCGTATTTCACTTCCCTCTATTCTTTTCTCTGGATTTTCACTTAATTCTCTTTGTTCAGATATTTTTGCTCACCCTGGCCCAATATGAAAATGTTTATTTTCTATAATAAACAATGCAGAAAAGACCCATTCATGTTATTTATAGTTTCTTGTATTTATGGTAAAACTTTAAAATATCAAGCCTCAGTCTTTATAGTTTTATTACAACATTTTATGAACAATCTTTTATTATACAAACATATATCGGCCGATATATAACCCTAACCCATTTTCACACACACACACACACACACACACACACACACACACACACACACACACACACACACACACACACACACACACACAGATTAGTTACACACAGTATGACCATGCATAATGCACAGATTAGGCATTTTGCTCTCATCCTTAACCAAATTTAGATTAAACACAGATGCTGATTAAACAACACTACTCTGCTTCACTGATCAGGGGTCAGAACCAAACACACACTTTCTAAATATCTGAGAATCACATCTACAACAATTGCACACCCCGCATGTCCCAGAAAACCAGGAGAGAAATGAGAACACAGCTTAACTCCGGGGGGGGTTAGAGATCTGTAGCAAAGTGGGGGTGGTTGGTCGGTGTTGTTCTGTGTGAATGTGGGATATGCTGTATTTAGGGAGACATGACACATACATAATGAGGGGCACTGTTTTCACTTTGTATTCATGCTAGCTTAATGGCAGATGTACAAGAGCATAGTGTGTGACCTATATGTGTACTGGATTAGACGTGATCTCAGCTTTGAAAGAGTGCAGTTTCCCTTTGTTTACCCAGGCCCCAAGAGAACGGGGGTCCCATTTTTCCTGATTAACAGTTATCTCAATACCAGTCGCAAACCACGATCAGTATACAAAGTACACTTCTGCATGATCTGCTCTGATAACTGGAAAGTGGCACATGAAATTCAATCCAAAACCATTTCCAAAATATATTTTTTTAAACATGGTGACAAGAACATAATAGGGGCTAGTGAATAAGAATAGTTACACCTGCCTCCTTGTCTTCTCTGTTACGGGCAGCGGCTGAAAAAATGCCTACACCCCTGGGAAACACAATTAAAGCCTCTAGATCCGGATTTTGCACTTGGATCTGCACCAAATTGCATTTCAGACCCTAAAAATGCCAGATATTTTTTCATCAAGATCCATGAATTACTCCCTGGTAAATCAGTGAAAATGTAAAAAAAAAAAATTATCTCACAATGTTAAAGAAGGTAAAATAAAATCTGGAACGGCACCAAAATATATTGGGTTCTTCATTGACACATATCACATCCTTCCACTGAGTTTCATGATAATCCTTCCAGCAGTTTTTGCAGAATCCTGGTTACAAACAAACAAATGCAGACGCAAACATAACCTCCTTGGCAAAGGTAATAATTTAACTAGCACAGCTTTCGATCACTAGCTTCTTCCTCCATTTTTATGTATCAGTTTACTGACAGACAGTCTCATGTGCTTCTAGACTCTAACATTTAAAATTTAATAGGTCATTGCAATCTAAATATTTATTTTTATCACACCCGCAATCAGAATCAGAAATACTTTATTGATCCCGGGGGGGAAATTGTGTTTGTTCCAATAGCTCCATGCAAGATTAGAAATATAAGCTTATAAGATTTACAAAATATATAATAAAATAAAATAAAATAAAATATGAAATATGTGCAATTAATGAATGAGTTAATTTACTCTATTCTTTTTATTCGTATTATTTTGCTGTATTTCCTGCTTTGTCCGCTTCCTGCCTTTTTTCCCCCACTGGTGCTTGTGTTGTGGATAAATACACTGTAGTGACAGCAGGTCTTTGCTCACATGGGTGGACTGACAGGTGGTGAGTGGTCCCTGCTTCCACTACCAGCATCGTGTGGCATGCTCGGACACACACACACACACACACACACACACACACACACACACACACACACACACACACACACACACACACACACACACACAGGCTTCTGCTTTCATCATCTGCCCGGAGGCTGAGCCAGGTCTCTTCTGCTCCACAATTAGTCAAGTCTTGTATACTCTGACCCCCCCTTCCCCCCGACACTCGCCCCGAACAATCCCCATCCAAAGAAAAAGGGGTTTTCAAAAGCCATGAACTCAATCCTGCTGCAGAGCCTGAAGGCACATTTTCTTCATGCACGTTCCTTGACCGTCCCTGTCTGCAGCCTCAGCACGCAAAGTCAGCCTAGTTTTGGCTTTTTTGATTTGCTGCATCCATTGGATAAAATGAAAATAGACCGTGTGTGGTTTGTGGTCGGGCTTCACTATTGATCAAAATTTAATCAAAATGTCAAGATGGCCAAGTGCAATATTCAAATTTCAGGAGCTGCAAGAAAGTCAGATAGGTTCTTAAAATTCAAATTGATGACGGTTCACATTTTCAACCTGTATAGAGGAAGTGTAATTCGTACTCGTGTATGTGGGGCCATTGCAATATGTCAGTAAGTTTATGGTTCAGTTTTAGCACAAACTCGTGACCAGTCATAACATTCTGCCTGGTGCAAAGCCTTCTGCAGCTAATCTCAAGGACAAACACAACTAAAGTCAACAGACCAGGGATATGCGTTGGGTGGGTACTGTGTGTGTGTGTGTGTGTGTGTGTGTGTGTGTGTGTGTGTGTGTGTGTGTGTGTGTGTGTGTGTGTGTGTGTGTGTGTGTGTGTGTGTGTGTGTGTGTGTGTGGGCCTGGCACGAACCTGCACCTGTATATCTCTGGTCATGTGACCTCATTTGCATCAGGCTGCTCTTTTGTCCATGTGAGTTGTGTTGGTTAAATAGTCCTGTGCATGATAAGAATAATAGGGACACATTACTGTGTGGTGGTCCAGATAATTGGAACTTAATTGTCACTAAGCTAAGCCTCCTCCTGATCTGAATACTGTACTTTTGTAAAATTGCCAAGTAATACAATATGTGTCGAGGTCAGCTTATTTGATTCATCTGGATTTGCCTGTTAAATGCAGTATAGTTGCTTATTTTCTTCTAGATAGTGACGTGGCTCTAGAAAAGACAATGTCTGTCTGTTTCAGGCACCACTTTAAATATGTCAACAGCTATATCATGGATAGCTCTGTACCCTTGAACTTTAGATCAGACAGTCATGGTCTCCAGAGGTTTAATCCTAATAGCTTTCATGATCACATGATTTGTTTTCTTATCTCGTGGTACAATGAAGTTGGCATTTCTAGTTTTGAGTGAAAAATCTTGAACAATTTTGGATGGATTCCCATGAAATATGGTACAAAGACTCACGTTCTCCTTTAGCACGTTTGTCCTGCACGTTGGTCATTTATAACTTGGCAACATTTTCATTAACCCACGACTTGACTTGACTTGCAAAACTGATGACATACACCCATCAGCCTTTTTGCAGAATGTCGTGCCTCTCCTCTCTCTGGCAACCGGCTCCACCGCAGAAATGTGTCTTTCTCAACTCCTCTCCGTGTTTGGGAAGCTCTCAAAGTGAAGTGTGGTGCAGACAGAGACTTAGGCTGCTCATTTCCTCATTAATAAACTGTGTCATTACATTCGGAGCTAAACTGAGAAGCTGCACTATTTCACTTTTTCTTGAAATTGGTTTTCAAGAAAAGGAAAAGACACATTTCCTGTTCACACAAATTAAACTCTGCCTTTTCACTCATTCTCACTATTACCTAAAATAAACATGTCAGGTCTGTAAGTTGTGCCGCTCGGCCCAGGAGGGTTCTTTCTTAGCATGAGTAGGCAGATAAACTGGGCCTGTTGTCGTACAGTGTCGTTTGTTGGATAATGATTGAGGAAAGAGCTGCAGGCTTCTGAGCTGGCAGATAGGCTGCCCTACTTCTAAATGTGATTTGGAGTTGTGTGTATGTGTGTGTATATATGTGTCTGTGTGTGTGTGTGTGTGTGTGTGTGTGTGTGTGTGTGTGCACATTCATCTCAATTCTCTCATCTTGTTCCAGCGTGCTACATAGAAAGCCTCAAGGTCTCGTTCTCCCGCTCCCATCGTTCAACCTCCCAACATTCTGATTCGCTTTTTGTCTCACTACCTTGATCTCTCATTCAGTGACGAGCCACATTTACTCTGCACTCTTCTTCTCTTGTCTCGGGTCTATGCTGGTTTTAACACCCAAGAAGCAGTTGCGTTGAAATGTTTTGATGTTTAAGTGTGATTGACATCCCGGTGCAACACCTCCATTACCTGCATCAGACGTTTGTTGCTGCAACATCTTCCTGCTGACTATTTAGATTCGTGCTCTTCCTGTGTTCAAAACATAGAGGCAGCAGAAACACGGCATATTCAATCTGATGCTGCCCCCAGACCCAGACGGTGACATAGATTGACAGCAGTCTGTCTGAATTGTCAGAATACATGCACGTCTGAAGTTTATAACATAGTGTATAACATGCGTTGCCTGTATGAAAGAGGAACAAGGAAGTAATTTATAAATGAAGTTACATATAAGGAAGGTTACTTTTTAAACCATGGTTCCCATTAAATCCCCAATTTTGGGCTTTATGTTCATGTGTGTTCTTGCTGACTTAGATTAGAACACCATCAATACCACTTTCATGATTGTGTCTTTAATTTTAAGATGCAGCCAGCAGCCTGATATTATCTTAGCACACAGACAGGGAAAATAGCCCCTTTACTCATTAACACATGATAGTATAGCTTAATATATACAATAGTGTGTTAAAACCATAGAATGTGATTTACTGGGGGGATATGACTATTCCCTGCCCAGGAGCAGTAACTCATTATTACTTTGATGTTGCTAAGCAACTATCTGAGACTCCAGGAAACAACTGTGCTGGGGCAAGAATTAGTCTGACACATAAACACCCGGTTTTAAAGAGCAGTGTTATGGCCATAAGCATATTTACATAAAGTAAGTGCATTTAATTGCAATGGCTAAAAAAAGTTAAGCTGGGTATTTGTGGGTTAATTGACCAATGGAGATATATATTGACATACATATTACATATTACTACTACTACTACTTACTACTATTCTACATACATATATAGATATTAGTTATAATCTGCTGTTTATAACATGGTGTGTGGTTCTGGGATGTCAGGACACAACAATCGCTCTTTGTTTGACTCTAATGGATAAATGATGTGAGCAAACTACTACTTTTCATCCTGTGGACTTCATACTGCTTCAACGCTGCCGTCCACACAGCAACTAGCAACATAATATCTTCTCTGCTGTTGAACTGACAGGGCTAATGTGACTGTCACTCAGATTTAACAGAGGACCATGTCCATGTCTGTTAAAGTCTGTCCGTTCAGTGTCTGTCATTCAGACAGCAACAGGCTCTTAATATAGATGGATAGAATCATCATCAAATCAAAGCCATTGAATCGCACTCAAACAGACACAGAACTGTGTTTTCATGCTGTGTGAGTATAGTTTATATAACACTCTGCTCTGCAGGGAAAGTTTGAGAAACTGTTTTGCTGCTTGCATTGCTATCTTCTCTTGCATCAACCCATCAGGGCAGAAAAACTGAATGGATAATGAGGAGGGAGACGGCTCATAAGCCATCTAATCATATGCACTGGAGGCATTAGCATATTTTTAGAAAGTCAATTTCCCAAACTTTGTAGTTTTGTCATGTTGTCTTCAGCTTCCTTTTGAACAATGTGATCCCAATTGAATTTCCGTGTTCTTCTTGACTTTGTCAGGTTTGGGGTTAAAATGAAGCCTGAGCCTCTCAGACTTCTTTCTTATTTTGATCTGTCATTGCCTCACCTTATACATCAAGTACAAGTACAGCAGTGGGTTGAGGCTTGTGTCCAAAATCACTCACTAAACACCATACAGTCCACTATATAGTGGCCATTTTGTTGCGCTGACTGAATGTTAAGTGAATTTTTTGATACCCTCTATAGTGCACTTATTGTTTCCTTCAATGCATCGTGAAAAGTAGTGTACAACTGTTGTTCACTTACCGAGCAATATGTACCATCATGCATTGCACTCGCTGAGGACAGAGGGCAGCAGGAACAGCCCGACCTGTCGTAATAATGTAAATACGAGACGAGCATCAATCACAGCACAGACTGAGGCAAGCAAGTTTATTTCCACATTTAAAGATTGTCATTCAACGTGTTTTTTCCCAAAAAGTATTAATACTAAGTGTATAATAATCATTTCAAATTTATTGTGGGATTTTACACCGGCCGACATTGTTATTGTACATCATAAATCTGCGACAATGACGTAATTATTAGCACAAGTAGCGTCTAAAAGCGTTTTTTTCTTTTGCTGATGAACTCACTAGTCCTCTATATAGAAGACCCTATGTAGTAAAGTAGGAGTTAGTGAATGAGTTCGGACCCTGGCTCCATTATCTCAGCTAAAAGTATTACTGGACTGACCTTCACTCACAACCTTTGGCCACCCTTACAGTGGACTGTTGGTACGGGATGAAGAAATCTTTGTCATCAAACTCCTGTCACCTATGGATGGTATTACACCGGCCAATTGCATCACCAATGAAGGTCACATCAACACCCATCCAAAGAAATATCCTGAATATCCTTCCGACACTTTGGCCACTCGCTGATACAAAGTTAGATCATCTTTACAGTTGGGCTCAAACTCATGGTTCCCAGATGATGTAACACGCTCACTTTTGGTTGGCATTAGAGAAAAAGGTCAGGAGAACACCAAAGTCTTTAGGATGCATCACCTGGTGACCATGAATTCGTCCCAGTCCAACTCTTGGTGATGGTTGAGGAAAAGTCCAGATAATACCAGAGGATCGTATTTTGAGTTTTGAACAAAATCTTGATTGCTATGAATTTTGGTACAGATATTCTCCACGGGATTAATTGTAACATATCAGGTGATCCCGAAACTCTTCATCAAGTGCCCCCATTCTGTCAAAGTTTAATTTGTGAATGCAAAACTACCCGCATTCCCATAAGCCCCAGCTTTACTTTGTAATGCTGCTTTGCCTCACAGAGCTGCTAAGTGTGCATGTAGGCTGGTCTTGTTTATGGACAATATCACAAAAGTAGAGCAGCGATCATCTCTGTTATCAGACTGAATACTGCTTATCTCAAGAACAGCCTTTGGTTCTGCACAAATGGCAGCCATTATTGTTTGAGCCACTTGATTCCATTTAATTGGCTGTGGTGTATTCGCTGGTGTGAAAACACATAATAAGCTGCTTGATCAGTTGAATTAAGTGAATGCAGATGGGATCCAAACCACTTGATACGGTGCAGATGTAGATTTTTATTTGATGGTGTCATGCTTGACGAATTTAGAATAAACGTGCAGGCAGCAGTCAGCATCAATCAGTGTCATGTGGTGGCACAATTTGCCCAACGTGGACACGGCAGGTTGGAGCTGTCTCAGCCCCTTAAGACACAGGTTTAAGCTACTCATCATTGAGCTTTATGAAAGCGCTCACACACTCCTAAAGCCTGTTCCCGAGGGGCTTTTTGGGACATGTTTGCATGTAAAGCACAGATGGCGTCCCTGATTCACACCCCGTGTTTACCAAAGCAGGGTTAACGTGAGGCCAAGCATTTGGCCTAAAACTTGATATTGTGTCAATATAAGATTTGTCACCTACATAATTATTGTTGCCTTTGTGTTTTTCTGGTTTCGTTCCATCGTGTCCCTCTATTCCACTAGTTGTTGGCTCCCCAGTGATCTGTCCGTTCACATTAGTGCTTCCTGATGGCAGACGTGTAGAGCTACCGTTTGGCGACAGAAAGGCTGCGCAAGTATTTCCAGGTTAATTCAATGCAGAAACCAGTCCTAACAGATTCTAGGTTATCATTAATCTCTTTTTTGCACTGGATGAATTAAATGATTAATTATCTCTGACCAGGAGGTTTTGTTTTTTTCTGCATTAGTTTATTATTTAGCAGGATTACAGAAATTACACGACCAATGTTCTTAAAACTTTGTGGAGAGGTGGGGCATTTCCCAAGGAAGAAGCCATTACATTTTGATGTGGATCCAGGTTTTTTTTTTTCATCTGGATGAAAAAAATCTGGCATATTTAGGGGACTGATATTTATGAGCGAGTGCAATTTGGTGCAGATCCAAATGAAAATCTGTATCTATTGAATTTAAATGTGGTTTCACGAGGGGACCATTGGGCATCGGTGGAGGTATGTGCTCTCCTATCTATTATTTCTAGTGTATTATCTTGTCTGTTTCTGTTTAACTAATCGAGCACATAAGGAAAAATGTGTTCATTAGTCTGCTGATTATTTTATTAACTAATTGCGTCTGACATCTTCAAATGTCTTTTTTTGTCCAAACAACTAAATAAAATGTCAAATATAATTGGACATTTTGAGTTTTTGACAACAAAAAATGACAACAATAAATTTTCTGTTGACTGACTCATCCGTTAATCTGATACTTGTTCCAGCTCTAGAACAGTGTGAAAGATTTCTTTATTAATGACAATGATCCGAACTCAAACTCACCTCTGCTCTTAACTCTCAGAGTTGCAGACTTACAGATCTTCATGTTGACTCATGCAGTAGCAGGATAAACATATATTACATGGGTGTAGATCAGTGATGGTTGCCCCCCTGCACTGGCTGCTAAGAAGATTTTGGGGCCAGTGAACTGACAGCGTTTGTCCCAGTAATCCTATTACTCTGACTGCTGCCTTGCCAGACTGCTGCATCAGACAGAACCACAATTATCATCACCATCATCACTGCGGTCACTATGCTAAACTGAGAGCCCATCAGCCCACCAGCCAGTCCACATTAATAAACAGATTGCCTTCAGATTTGACTGATCTGTGGGAAATATGCATCCGTCTACTCTAGAAACACAGAACCAAGACTAAAAAGACGTCTTTACTATAATCTAAACTCAGTCTAGGCTGAATTAATCCTGATTGATAGCCAGACAGCCTCACTTGTTGAGCCAGTGAAGCTCTTTATGAATAATGTGCAACTGTTTCCAAGCTGGAGAAAGACGGAGCACGAGTCCCTGTTGCTAACTACAGCTGGAAGGTCCCATTATCCATCAATATCCTGGTTTGGAGAAGCAGAAATAATAATTACTATTTGGAGGGCTGACATTAATCTGCCAGTTATTTGCTTGTCAGTTCATTATTTTATCCATTAAGCCCCATCTTTATATCTCATATACCTCAATTCCTGAACCTCAACCAATGATATGCAGTTAACGAATGCCAGAGGGAGCACATCAATCCCCTCATGAAGCCGCATTTATATTTAAATCTGCACCAAATTGCACACACTCATAAATATCATTCCCCTCAACTTGCCGGATTTTTTCCAACAAGTGATCAGTATCAGAGAAATCAAGGGACATGTTGAAAACATCTGGTGCCATCAATGTTTTTTTCTTGCTTGTGGCTATGATTACTTGATTATCAAATCAGGTTTCAAATGATTGTATGTCTGTTGATAAACTGACAAATTGTCACTTGCGCTTGTTAAAAAAATTGTATAATCAGACAAAGTTATTTACATAATCACACACACAGAGAGAGAATAGACGTCTACAAGTCAAAACCAGAGGTTAGAGACCATTAACATTAGATCAGCACATGTGAGATTCTAGCAGGGATTCTGACTGGTACAATTTCTAAAATGCTAAATTCATTCCACAAAAATCCTAAATCAATACTTGCAGATCAGTTTGTGTCTAAGATCATCTGATCAACCTCTTCATATACTGTACACTGCAGATTTCCCCATTGTGGGACTTGTGAAGGACATTATCTTATCTTCTTCTGCACAGTGAAGCTGAAACATCCAAGTGAAGAAACGATAAACAAAGATGGAGGTGGAGGGAGACTACATATACCTATGTTAGGGCCTATGGTTGGCATCCAAACTAGTGATTGCTCCAGGCCAGTAGCTACAGCATCCATCTATTTACTATTCCAGAAATCTCTGTGTGTATGTGGAACCGATATTTCGAGAACCGTCTTCACACTTGTTATGGATATTAAGTGTGTAGGGAAGTGCATTGTTGAATTTGGACACATTTGATACCAAAATAGGTGGTGACGTTGTCGTAAACAACTGGAATGTTCACGACAACACCAACAGTAACTGGTTCTCCATCACCAGTTCCGGGTTCAGAGTCGAGCTATGAATAAACAGGTGAAGAGCTCTATGTGCAGCAGCCTCAGGGATCTGTGGACCGAGTCCTGTAGCCACGGCTCAGTTACTGCAGGTCACTTTTACCGTTTCAGAAAGAAACCTGCAACCAGCATCACCACAGGCCAAGAAGACATCCCATTCCAAACAGGCAGTTTAAGAAAGGGCACTGCACTAGTCACTATCGAACCTGTGTAGTTCATTTTGACACCAATCCAAAACCTTTGTACTTTACTACCACAGCCCTTGTTTCCACAACCACACCAACAATAATCTGATATATTGTGGCTCTTTTCTTTCATTTCAGTAACTGTTACTTACGTGATTTGCATTTAAAGGAGACCCACCGCTCTCTGTTAATGGAATAACTTGGAGGAGGATTAAGCAAATGGATTCTTTGTGTGAAGACTGCAGGTGTAGGTGTAGTCATGCTCTTGCCTCGTTTCTCTCCGGTAGTCAGGACACGCCTGATTTGTTCCTCTTTTTAAATAACATGTTGAAGCCCATCTCAAGTTATTTTGTCTGAAACGCAGATCAGATTCAAACTCGGTGTTACATCACCTTATTGGATTTGGGTTTTTGTAAGTTATAAAATAATGGGAAATATCCTTCCGCCCCTTCAGTCTGATAGTGAGTGTCAGCATGCTCAGGTTGTTCCTTTGTATTTCCTCCGTGTCCCATGTGACTAACCCAGAGTAGCCACCGTCAGCGCTCAGGGACTGGCTGTCCTTTTCACTGCGCCTGTCAGCGAGTTACTCAGGCGTGGGTCCATTCTCACTGCAGAGGTGCCTGCCTGGGCCCGCACCGGCCGGGGCTCAGCTGCTTCCTCTGAAAAGCTGCTTCCTCTGAAAAGCTGCTTCATGTGGAGTTGACTCATCCCGCATCCTGCCTTCACCGTTTTCATCTGTGGCAGGTTTTCTCTGCCTCTGTGCAGACACTCAATATTCACCTGGGTCAGTCACTATCAACCCAGTCTGCAGTGTAAGAAGTGAAAGTCATTTATGTAGAGAAGTCAGGGGAGCTGGTGCAGCGTCAGTGCCAGCTGTTTGTTCATCTGTCTAAGAAATGACTAAATGATAATAATAATCACAATTATAACAATAATGATAATAATACATTATCTGTACTGATTATCCTTTGAGGGTTGTGGGGGCAGCTGAAGTCAATCCCACCCTGGACAGGTCGAATAATAACATCTTTAAACCAGGAGAGACATCATTTAAAGAATGAACAAAGTGTATTGCCATGCACAATTATATTGAAAATGATGTGATTTAAAGCCTATTCAGGGCCTAGACCCCTTGTGATGTCATCAAGGTTGAAAGAAGACATGGCTGCATAGTATAGGAAACCCTTCAGGGGTCTAGACACTGGTGGTGATTGAAGGGATCTAGAGAATGTTGACGATCTGATGAGATGAGTGGACTGAGGTTGACCAGGGCTCTGGATATTGAGACTGGAGGTGACTGGGGAGGAGGAGGATGGTCACAGCGAATCATTGAAATGACAGTTGATGAGGGACAAAGAGGAAAGGTTTGACAGCAACCACATGATTGGCTGATGGAGATCATGGCAAAATCAAAAACACCCAACAGTCGGGGAGAAGCGGGAAGCACGAAAGAGAATTGTGGATGAATGAGACGTAGGGAAATCTTCCTGTTTGAACTTACACTAAGCGCCATTGATATCTGTATCAAACAGTCAAACAATTCCTCAGCTTTACGTGATTCATTTCTTTCGTAAAAGGGTTTGTGGTGTTTTCATCTGACACGGTATTCTTTACAATCTTTACACAACACACTTGTGTAAGCGCCAGCATATGACTCCGTGTCCAAGGACAGGAGAGATAAGAGGATCTGCAGTGCTTGCCAACACCAAAGTATTGTTTTTGTTCTCAAAGTGTTGACAGTGCCTGGCTCAGTGTGTGACCCAGCAGCCAACGGGTATAAATCATTGATGTCCCTTCTTCACTTTGCTCAATTTAGCATCTTTTGTTCGTGATGTGTTGTGAGTCCATCTGCAGGTGCTCAATTAAATGTCAGAAAGACCAGCATTGACTTTGCTTTTAATTCAACAGAAATTACCACCACATAATAATAATAATAACAATAATTAGAAGAAGAATAAACATGCTAATCGCAAATGAATTGCTATTAAAAACACAACAGTCTTTTAATCCTAATTGCATCAAACTCTTTCATAATAAAAGCCCCAGTGATTATACGCCGCTGCAGCAGATTCCAGTCTCGCGTGTGACCCTGCTGTTGCGGAGAAGCCCCCTCTAAGCAGCCTTTTAAGCGGGCCTTTTCCCCCGTTAGCGCTCTCTCTCCCACAGGACCAGACTGCTGCTGCTCACTGGAGGCTGCCAAAAGACTCCAGCTCACAAGTCCAATCCATAATATCTGCACTCAGGCGGAAGCCACTTTCGTAGACGGGCGGCGGCAAGCATCTAAATGCACGCACACATACATAAACACACAGATGCTTTTTTTTTCGTTTTATTTGCTTATCGAGCTGCTGCATCTCCTCCTTTCTCTCTTTTTGACACATGTATTAAGTCAAACAAACGCCTGACCGTTTCTGATGTGGGCCAAGGTCGTTGTCAGTGGTGACTGTCGAGGTAATTGCTTCCTCATACACACTCTGCTGACTAACGATGAGACGTGCCAGTTTCCCTCCCGAGGTTTTGGGCAACCTCTCCTGTCACAGGAGTTACTCCATCCTCGGGTTTGGCCACGAGGCCGAGAGGCTTGTCTGAAAAATACCACACGCAGGCAGAGGGGCAGATTTAGCGTCAGTTTTAGCGCCAAGTCTTTGTTCAATCAACGGAACATTCTAAAAAACGCAGCTGCCTGATTGGTGATTTCCTTCTCCAAAAAACACACGCAGTTGGAGTTTAACAAATACATTTGCTAATTGCTTTTCACATTCGCTTCACGCTTTCTTTTGATTTCCAAGAAATCTTTTTTTCCCGGTGCTAAATGCCAGGCTGTTTTCGCAGCTGTTGTGTTTCTCAGCTCCGCTCTGTTCCCAACAGTCATCTCTTTGTGAACTGATTTGAGAGGAAAAAAGCAGCGAAATTCCTCGGAGCTCCCCAAATTCTGGGAATTGTAATGAAGGGGTTGCTAGGTTGCGATCTATAGGGCCTATTGTGGACTCCTGTATGGATTCAATGGTACAACAGGGAGCAACAATGACCCACAACGCACCCTGCATTCCACTGCTTTTCAGGATTGTTCAAGTGGAGTGGGGGTTTTACCCCAAAATGTATTATTCCATGATTTGGTTTGCAAAACCGAAATCCTGCTTGTTTATTCTCTCTAGAAATAAACACAAACAGCAGGGGAGAAGAAAGTTGTCCAGCTTTTCTGTTGAAATCCCTCTGAAGACTTTCAAGTCAGAACCAAAACCAAATAACATTAAGTGAAGGAGCATTAGAGATGTCTGGAAGACCTGCCCGTCATCACTACCTGTCTAGGAAAGAGGACGTCACAACATTACAACACTGGAGTTTTCTGGAGTCGCTCATGTCTCTGGGACACAGTTTCCTCTGAGACTCGAGCCTCCTGTCACTCATGTTCTTTGAAGTTGGATTAGATTAGCACGAGTGTGTGTGATTTGGTGTCGAGGTGCCAATGAAGACGTTATCAAACTTTGTATCATACCTGTTAAAAACTCTGTTTTATAATAGTTTCTAAGTTTGGATCTACACTAAGTCAGTTTTCAATTTCTTTATTTATTTAATTTTGTTTATTTATTCAAGTTTGCCTCCCAATGGTAACAGAGCATCGCTCTTTCCATAATTCATAAGCAACTATAACCTGCTTTAAAAAGTAGTTAGAAACTGTTGTTTTATTACATATTCTTCTTACTAATTTACCAAATCACTTAATCCTGAACAGTAATTAGACATGACCTGTTATATAATCAGTTTTAATGCTAAAAAGAAATGTTTTCACTGTTTTACCATTTTTCTATGTAGTTTCTTTTATCTCTGTGAAACACATTGAATGACCTCTGTGATAACATACACAAATAAATTCTCCTTGCCTTTGAGATTAGATCTCAATAGTGGAATAATGAAACTGATAGTGAATGAAGCTTAATGCTGGACCGGTGATTATATATTCAGTTAACATTGTCGCTTCATGAAGCCAATTTCAATGTGACGGTCTCATTTTGTGTAATTGATCTAATAGTTACACAGTGTAGAGGTGAATACATGAAGGAGCTTAAAGCAAATGAAGCCGTCTCCCTCAGCTCCTGATCACTGTCACTTATTAAATAGTCATTTTATTCGGGCTTATCGCTACATGCTCTGATGTTCATAATAAAAAGAGAATGACCTCTCGTCTCCCCCAGTTTGATCTTGTCATCTATTTAGGCCGTTTTAATATATATCACTGGGATCAGAGCCAGCTTTCCGCTTCCTCATTTTGTGCACATGGCAACAGCAACATCAGCGCTCCGTCAGATGCGTTCATAATAGACCGCAGAGAGCAACGCCGACTGGAATTTGTCACGCTGTCTGGGGAGACTGATGAGTCTGAAATGCAAACACCCAAACTGAGGAGGATTTGTGTGGAGCCGGAACTTTGCTGTAGCACTGCAACAGCATTTAAGGTGCAGTTTTAAGGTTTTAAGACAAACCTTTGAAGAGCATGTTAGAATTTAGAGCTTATGTCAAATCGAGTCAAGTATGAGTGCGGAACAATAAAGAAAACATGAAGAGAGGTGAAATAATGAAATAAAATATAAATATAAGGCTTTGCATGCCTGTTCAATCCACATATTAGTCATACACTTTTCATTACGGCTCATGTATTATTCCTAAAGTCTGTCTTCCTAAATCTCTCAAACACGATTCAGAGAAGTTCAGGGTCTAAAGCGGCGGACTACAGTAAACTGAGCTCTTCTCTGGGACGCCTCCTCGCCTCGCTGAAAGTTTTCTGAGCTGACGTGCTCGGGTTTACAGGGGGAACTTTTGTCGTGAGCTCTTTGATTGTTTGTTCCTCTGTTGATACCAGGAAAAAACAACAACACAACAATGCAAGTGCATTAAAAGCCTGAATATTTCACAACACTTTGCACTTAAGCGGAGAAAATATAAAAATGTCATACTTTGGATGAAGTTGCAAAATCCCATTTTGCCGCAGCAGAACACCGGCATGAAGTGTGAATTATAAAAGAGCTCAGTGTGAGAGTTGTGACACTGATGCGTTAGTAAAGGTAGCAGCTTGGCTTTGCAGGTGTGTTAGACTTCGTGGTTTGTGGGTCATCGGTGTATAGAAAGTGTGTCTCTTCTCACCCAGACTGGGATTAAACTGGTGTTTTGTTGATGTGAGTGTGTTTTCTCCAGATATCGTATCTGGCTGTGTTTCAGGGCTGCACAGTTAAAAAACTAGTGTGAGCTCAGCAGCTAAAGGCCTCAGTATGCAGTACTGTTAGAGATGCGTATCAAGAACCAGTACTAAATTGGTACCGCCTCCTCATTGGTCAGTCTGAACAAATTGGGCTGCTTTTGATATTTCCTGTTGCGTTCAGGGGTTCCGCTTTGCATCCCGCTGCTACAGAATTATTACAGCCACTGCTTCAGGATTCAGGCAGACGAATATTAGACCCCGATGCCTTGTACCATGCAGGAGCATCCTCAATGCAGTGAGTTATGGGATTTTCAGAGACACTGTCTCCTCTTCCTGAGACGTGGTGCAGCTGTCTGTCATGTTTGGGGAAGTGAGGGAGCATTGGCCAAGGTCAAAGGGTTCACTCCCTATAGACACCACAGATATGAGACTGCGTAAGCAATACTGTCTCCAGAACTAGAAAGTACATTTACTTGTTTAGGAACGAGCAAACCAATGGACTAAATGATCTGTAAGTGTGACCACCGGAGATGTGACTTGAGAATATGAGAGGACATCACACACAGTTGATGGATTCTGAGCTTCTCCCCGGCCAAGCTTCAATAAATATTTCAGCATAAGGCATCAAAGGACTCCTAAACACTTTTCTTCACTGATGAGTTGACCATTGATCAGCAGATTTTGCACAACACATATCCGGTGCTACACACACACACACACACACACACCGCAGGTTCTGGGCAGGTTGATGCCCAGAAATGATGATGCTGCTCAGCCTTTCTTTGAATTGCCTCATCTCATTATTCCCATCAGAGCAAACACTGTGTCCTAAATACAAGTGGCTTTTCATGTGCATATAGTGCAATAGAGAGAAATGAAGCCCGTCCGGTTTTTGGATTCACACTTTGATTGAATTTCAACATTGAACAAATTCACTCTGCAGCAGCAAATTATCTCCATGCCTCCTCTGTAAACCCTGTGTAGCATTTCTCTCTCTCTCTCTCTCTCTCTCTCTTCTCCCGCCCTTTTCTCTTTTTAATCAGCTCTCTCTGGATCCACTGAAGCATTAATCACCATGCATCCAGGGCAGGGAGAGCTGGGCATTTCAAGCAGGCACAAGAGAACGTATGGAGCCGTAGAGTTGGGAACGCCTGTGACAAACAACAGCTTCGTCAGTGTGCACACATTCACACACACTGAGGACACGTCCTACTCACACAGAACAAATAAAGAGCCCAACTAGTCGTGTCCGGTGGGTTTTGACTTCAGTTCATTATGCTCAGCTGTTTGTTGCATGGTGGTGTTGTGTCGCTGTGTTAAAAGGCCACAGTTTGCAGGAGGTCCTTGCACAACAACACTTCGTCACCTCCTCTCCTCCTGTCTCCTCCCATCTCCTCACCTCCCATCTTCCCTCGTTTCCTTTCTTAATCTTTGCCCTGTCTACATGCTGGCAGTCATTTTGCTCTTAAACATTTCATCCTCTCCTCCCTTAACATCTTGTTCTGGCTGGAGAGAAGACCATTCACTTTGCTGTAAGTTCACATTTTGGCAGAGTGCAATAAACATCAGAGTGGTTTATTATTTTCGGTGAAACTCTGCTGGCTCCAGTAGGAAGTGCTGCTCTCTGCAGGAGTAGTGAAAAGAATAACATGGGCTAATGACCTGAGCTTCATTTTATTTGCTGTATCGTACAAAATGTAACTTGGAGAGATTTGGAAATTAAATTAAATTGGAAAGTGCTCATAAATTGAAATTTCTTTTAATATCAAACGGCTATAGCAATAAACTTACAGAGAATTAATTGAATCGGCAGCTCCAGTCAGCTTTACTGAGATTTGAGGTGAGTTTGAGGGTCATCACCAGTTTGAGGTTCATAGACTGTATAAAGATAAAAGGCATGACTGCTTGAATTCTCAAGGAAGGGAGTTTCTATGCTTCTTATCTTATCTCCTTTAGCACAGGAAACACATCATTCCTTTCGAAAGGAAAGGAAAAAATGCCGTCCTGCAATTCATTGCTGCAGCAATATTTAAAGTGACACAGCATCTCTGTTGCACCTGGACAGACCCATGTAAACAGCTGTTTTATTCTCCTGCCAAGATCCAGAACTGATGTGAATACTCACGATTTTCTGAGCTCCGGATTTATTCTCTGTCACATCTGTGCAGTCAGGAGTCACAGTGAACAACAAGCATGCTGAACTTCAATATCATGATCAGAAATAAATACAGATGTAAATATAATGATCAAAACTAAATATAAATATCACAATCAGACCTAAAAAAATATTCTGATCATATTTGAAGGTCACGTGTATTCTTCAGGTTATTATATTATCTCAACATCATGGTCCTGTTTGTTTTGTTCAGCAATGGTTTGGACCGTGTGATTGTTTCCTGCTGTAGTTTGAAATTCCTTGTGTGTCACTTCCTGTGTTTGTCTGGTTTCCTGCTCTTTCCCCTCCCTCATGTGTTTCACCTGTATTTAATTAGGCCTCAGTTTGTCTCCTCTTGCTTCAGTTCAGCTTCCAGCTCTGTTGATTTCTCTTCAGAGGTTTTGGCTTCTTTCTCCTGCTGCTTCATCTATGTAAGGCAATTAATATTTCCCAATATCGTTGGCACCCTCCTGCCTTGGCTAATGTCCGTGTCCTTTTAATGCCGATTTGTTTAATGTGTGTAAAACAGCTCAACCTCCGAACCAAGCTTTTTGCTCACCTCATGGCTTCGGCCCTGTGGTGCCACCGCAGGCCTTGATAGCTGTTAGCTAGAGCTGAACCCAGCTTGACTTTTAAAAAGTGAGGCTGATGCGAGTGGACGGATCAGACTTGTGAAGAAACATGTTCAGTGCAGACACGGCTGTTGTGAACCACTCAGCAAACAGAGCAGAGGCAAACCAGCGTCCTCGCTTTTTTTACTTCAAATGTTTAATTCAGTTGGTGTATTTTGTTTTTGTGTCCTTGAGAAGCACAGATGTCGTTCACCTAGCGATTTAGACTTAAACTGGAAATCTGCTTGATTTTGTTATGTTGTAAGTGTTGCTGTTTGTCTTTGTCCTCCATTTTCCTTGTCCTTCCTGTCTCTGGCATTCGGAGCTGCAGAAAAGTTTTTTCTTCAGTTGGCTTGGCTGCGAATATTCAGCAGACTTTATCAGGGCCCGTACGTGAGCTGCCAGTTTATTAAAAGGTGCTGATATATTAAAGTGCAGCGCGGATCATGTTTTAATGCTGACGGATTGTTCCCACTTGTGCCCTTAGTTCTGTCATCGTGCCAAATGTGCTCAGGACGTACACTCTGATCAGTCTCACTCCGTATGCAGTGTCACTAGTGTGTGTATGACGCGCTTGTACACTGAGGTGAAACAATTGGTGAGTTGATCAAAAGGAAATTCATAAACTAGATTTGAAAATCTGTGGTTTGTTTATTTGTAACTTTCAGGGGAAGGTTTCCCAAACTTTGCTGCTTCCAGCCACTCTTATATAAAGATTTGTTGCTTTTCATCATATGACAATGCCAGTTGATGGAATATATTTGGACTATAAATTGTGTAGGCCTACAAATTATCCAAGCATGTGATAGACGACGTAATTTCAATATTTAAGAGTTCAATAAAAATCCAAGAAGTGATCAGCCAATATTGATGTTTTGTAATGTGAACTTGTAAAATATAAACAAATATTTGATTTGTCACCCAGGTTCATCCTGTGGACATTCAGTGTAAAAATAACTCTGCAGTTCAGCGCTCTCTGGTGGACAGATTGTGTACTGTACTGGGGCTCGTTTGACCACCCTCTGTGAGCAGGAGCCTGATGGGAGGAGCTTGATCACCAGAGTTTCACCTGGTCTGGCTGCTCTGTTAGTCTCCCTGCCTTCCACTGTTTGGTTTTGGTTGTATTTTGTTTGTCTAAATAAACTCTTTATTAAATTACAACTCGTGTGGGTTTCTGTTTATTTTTTTTGTGCATCATTGATCTGGGTAGGGGGGGGGCTTGTCCACGACCAAATTAATACATTTCTTATGGTGTAGTTTTGTCTTTGTTGTTATTCCACTCTGTTTGGTTTGTGTTATTGCTACCTCTTGTGAAAATGGATATAAATTGATTGCTACTGCTTTGTTTTTCAAAACCGTGCTTGGCCTACTAGTGTAAATGTATCTGTAAAGCATCATACGTGATTCTTGTGATTTTCGTTGAGGGGGGTGTATAGCTAGATCTTTAGTCTCTGTTGAAACTTGTTTGTTTACGCATTTTTGTTATTCTCCCAATTGGTAATTAATGCCTGTTATTTAAAATAAAGACACCCCATCACTTCCTCTAATACCAATATTCATAGTTTTTTTTCATGTCTGCTTCCTCAGTATGAATTCAAGGCAAAGAACATCAATAAGAAGAAAGTGAGCATCGTGGTGTCTGTGGACGGAGTTAAAATCCTACTGAGGAAGAAACAGAAGGTAAGAATAGTGATGAATTCCACCTGAGGGGAGAAATTCGCTTTTAGTATTTCAGATTTAAAGCTCTCCAGCTTTTGCAACTGAGGATAAATATGTGATTTCTGTGTGTAAGCATGATGGTCTTGTTTGTTACAGAGGAAAGAGTGGACATGGGATGAGAGCAAGATGCTGATCATGCAGGATCCCATATACAGGTCAGTCACTGTCTGTTATAAATGAATGGGGGTTTATTCTGTATTCAAAAGTCATTATCTTTGCATTTTTGTACCTAGTGGATCAAACATGCACTCGGTAAATAATACAGTGGAAATTGCACTGTTACTCTATGAGCTGAGGCTTTAGGCCATCGTATGCAATTTACTATTCAGGACTTAATGTGCTTGAATGTTCTATATAAGCCAAATGCAGTTACATGCATAAGCCAGCATCATGAAAAATGTAAAGCTTGTGCATGTAGTTGGTCGAGCACATGTTAAGTATGCAATTGTTTTTCGGGGGGGGTGCTCCTCACAGATTTGTATTTGGTGTTTCGCAACAAAAGTACAACAAAGTTTCACCCTGACAAATATCACAGTAAGCGATCCCAAAGAAAATGTATCGTCCCATTTCCACAGTTATACTGTGGTGGAGCCTGTCAACCAATCATCTGCCTGCCTGTGAGGCTCTCAGTCACTGATCAGCTCACAGCAATTAAACATCAATATAATACTAGATGGAAATATTTGAATAATAAAATAGAAGATATTAAAGTGATTTGTGGTGAGAGCTGTGAAACTGTCTTTCACATTTCAGAGATCAGAAGCAGTAGGTAGCCACTAGTGTCTTAACATTAAATATCTGTGTACTCTTAAAGGTGTGTGTTGTAAATGATTCATATACTGTATATGTGGGAGGATCTGAAGCCACACCCCAAGAGATTGTGTGATGAATATAATTTTCCTTCTGTGCGTTTTTCTGTGTGTACGATGTGACTTTTGTTTGCCTGGCTCCCAGTGAGGATGTGTTGTAGCAGTGCAGCAGCAGATAGAGATGCACGTCTGATCCTTTGCTCTGCCAGGTTTCTGCCATGCTTTACTGTGGTGGTGCTCAGGAACCAGACAGGACAGTGTAAGACACCAGGGCCGTGCAGCAGAGTAGTGGCACGTTTCTGTAAATATTCCTTTTTAGAAGTATATCTGCATTTGGTTGTGGTGGAGAAAATAGTTGATCATGTCCCAGCTTTAACATTCTTTGGTGTCTGTAACTTTTGCTCAGTATATACATTTGCTGTTGTGTGTTGCAGGATTTTCTACGTGTCTCATGACTCCCAGGACTTGAAGATCTTCAGCTATATCGCACGAGATGGTGCCAATAACTCCTTCAGATGCAACGTGTTTAAATCCAAGAAGAAGGTACAGCAGAAGTGCAGCCCGAACACTTCCTCACTGTAGAGTTGCACTTTCAGATTTACACCTTATCAAAGCAATAGACCAATAATCAATATTAAACTATTCATTTGATTATTGGTACCTGTATATGTCTGTTTAATATCAAACAAGAGGCATCAGGTCATTAGTTTAGCTTCGACTGAAAATAAACCTTCCAGCATTCCTGGAACTCGATCAACATTCTGTATCTTATTTAATCTGGTGAAAAGGGCAGAACTTCTAGTTTTACAGACTCTTGTGCTCTTTCTGTTTCTTGGCTGGGAGCAGTAACTTCCTGTCAGTTTGATCAGATGCTAAAATATTTTCTGACTGGCTATGATTGGATACAAGAGTCAAAGGAAAGATGTGATTAGATTTGAATTTGCCCAGAGCAGCAGAATTTGATGCGGCTTTATCATGTGGTTTTATGAATATAAAATGTACAGTCAAATGAGAGACTGGAGGGAAATGAAGAGAAGTTTCTAGTCCATTCTGACATCAGAGGCTGAGATGAATTCAAACGCACACATGGGGTCTCCAGTCTCTGTGTGTTTCTCTAAAGCAGCTTACAGCTACTGTGCAGCTGGTCCCAAAGTCAAATTCATGCAAATGCCACAAGGTGAAAATTCACTTTGCTTTCTGTCTGAACCACAGACTGTAAATCAAGATAGATGGCATGACCACTCGGTGGCTGGCTGCAGCATTGGTCATAAGCCTCCCCATGTTAGTGGATAGGACATGGACCAAACTAAAAAGTCAGAGTACACGTCAAATACTTTTTATAAGATGGTTCCTGTCATTTTCAATATCACACTGTTTGTCCAAGTGTTAATGTCTCTGGCAAATATGATTTTGACTTATTTAATGCTGTAAACACCGGGTGAAACGTTGGATGATTGGTAGAGCAGTGCCTCGCCACCACAGCTTCATCCCCCGTTAACTACTTTGCAGACTCTGGCTCTAAATGCACTAGATGGCAGCTTTCGTGTCCAAGATATATTGGCTTCTTTTCTGGATAGTGGGAGGAAGCGGAGACAAGTCCTCCATCTTTATCAGTCAATGTTTAACCATTGGTTTAACCTTGAACAACAGACTGTAATGTGGGTTATTGTTTTAAGACGAGTTATTCTACAGCAGCATCAGGAACTTTAATCTAATGCAGCCGTGAGACATGTTAAGTGATTTATTTCCCTTTTTTGTGTCCAGCTGCCGCTGACTGAAGGTTATCTGTAGTCTGCATTCTCCATTATCTTTTTACTCCGTAATTAATTTCCTGAACTTGTCAGCCAAGTTAATCAATTTTAGTTTTTTAATTTGATCTTAAATTTCTTGGGGTTAATATCAGTTAATATCCGGTGGCTTCGCACTGCACATTAATGGATGCACTCGAGGACAAGGATCCCGACTGCACATCTCTTTCTACCTGTCTGAAGCTGTATGTGTGTTACTGCAGTTGTTGCAAGTCACGGCTGTCTTGGCTTGGAGGTCTGCTAGCATCAGTCAGCTGTAATAATGATGTCCTGCAGAAGTGAAGCCAAGGATGATGGAGTCTGTGCATATTAAGTCTGTCCAAAGAGGTAGCAGGTTGTAAAAGAACACTGGTCAGTGCTGTGGTGTTTGTTGGAGTGATAAGATGCATTATCTCTGAATACTCAAAACATTCACCTGTCACCTTTTTTATCTGTAACATCTCTCCCTCTTGTCCCTGTCAGACGCAGGCCATGCGTATAGTGCGGACGGTGGGTCAGGCCTTCGAGGTGTGCCACAAGCTCAGTCTGCAGCACGCTGAGCAGGATGCAGACGGACAGGCCGATGGAGAGAGTGATAAATCAACAGAGGAGCCCAGCAGTGATGGTGAGCTCCACCTGAAATGCTTTACCCTTAGCTGCTATGCACAGGGTATTTCTGCACATACAATACACACTTTGGGTAATGATATCACAGCAGATTTTAATGACTACAAAGAATTGTGTAATAAAATGCAAATGATTATTAGAGAATTTAAAAAGATGTTTTTTATAGCAGGCACTAAAATCATGTAAACTTTGTAAAAATGATCTGATATCTGCTTGCTGTTTACATTTATTTTGGATCAGGAAACCAAATAAATGTATTGTCCTGTGGGCAATAAAACTATCAATAATAACAATATATATATTTTTATAAATGGCAGTATAAATCAACATATTACTTATGCATCGTGCACAGTGAGGAGGTAAAAAACGTTACTGTTCTACCTCAGAATTATAAATGTGTTTATCATACTCTGTTCTTAGAGTTTAAAACTCTAAGCTTCACTCAGGAGAGTCCTGAGTTTTTTTTTAATGTAGTATAGGGCGTTAAGTTAATAACATTTGGATCTTGATGAAGAAATCATCATCTGAACCATAAATCAAGATAGATGACCGGTGTTATTGGAAGTTTTCTGGAAGCTGGTGAAAGGAGAACTCAGGCAGCAGCTGATGTCTTATACAGAATATTTTAATGTAGACTTGATGCACATTATATACACAATATATAGTGGCATATACAGTAATGTGTGAGGATGGTCAAAAATTCCTCAACAGGTTTAATAATCCAGATCGATTTGAATTTTTGACACGAAATAGTAGGTAAACACATTAGTTAAGGCTCAATCTAAATGCGTGTGACCATTAGCACACGTTGCTATATCTGGTGTCTTGCTTTAGCTTCAACACCGAAATGCAAAATTCTGTAATAATTAAAAGCTGCAGTTACGTTTAACATTTATAAATTAAGTATATGGGAAGTATTTTTGGCTTCTCACAAAACAATGCAACCATTGTTCTTAGAGAAGCACCTTATATTTACCACTGGGCCTGAACAATGTTGTTGTGGAAAACATGTTTATGAACCTTCATTGTGTTCACATGACGACCATCTTCCACCTTCCCCTTCAGTTTGATTACACGCCTCCTTATGGCCTAATTGGAACCATCACACCTCAGTAGCTCTTTAAATTAGCTCAGTGATCTAACAACATGGATGTCTGGTCACACTGGAATGTTCTGATCTAAGACATAATCTTGATTTGAGAGTTGCTTATAAAGGCCTTCATGTTTCAAGGTGGAGAGAAGTAACTGGATTCTAACTTCCACATCAGTGGGCAGCAGCAGAGCGGCTGTCACTGGTCCCAGTAATGACTGTAATTTTCACAGTGGATGAACAGTTAGCTGACATTGGGCTGGAGTTGGTGACAGGCAGAGGAGCTCGTGAGGGTAAAATACTGTGTGCTCAACATAGCATTAATTTAAGGTTTAGTTATATAAATGTAGGCATCCATGTTTGTACGGCTTTCCTAGACTCTTATTCATTATTGTACCACTAAGTTGGATACATCAGCTTTTAAAAGAGAGCTAAAGTCCACAAACTGCATTTAGTGTTCATGCAGTAAATTAACATGACATGTGGCATCAGTGTAATATAAAGGTGTGTTCTGTGTATTTATTTTATAGTAAATATAATAATTTGATAGGCATTGTATGGTTTAAAATGTTAGCATTACATTTGAATCTGTTGCCATCAGCTGGTCAGGTTTGCTTTGCCTGGAACAAGACATAGTTTTAATACAACCTCCTGTAAAACAATTTCTTTCTGTCCAGCTCTATTTACTAAATAATCTAACACATATATTTCATTAAGCTGGTTTAAGCTGAGTCTGGTTTGCAGTTTCCCCATTTTCCATCTTTGTGCTGAGCTAAGCTCACAGGCTAATGATGATAGCTTTTAAGCATAGACACAGGAGAGTTCACACAGAATCTTCTCTAGAGACAGAAGCATATTTCCTAAAATGCTTCTCTTTTTTTCCTCTTGTTAATCCCAAAATAACCCTCTTGTCCATTTCCCTCTACAGGGCGTAAACTGACGGGAGCAGAGCAAGGGGAGGAAGAGGAGGAGGGCAAACACGGTGGAAGACGAGGAGGAGAGGATTCTTTGGCCGGCACTTCACTGTGTGAAAAGGCCGTCAGTGATATTCTGCAGAGTCTGGCTGAACTGAATGTGGTGAAACCTGGACAGACCATCATGGTAAGATACTGTTAGGACACACAATATTTAACTGCTGAGGGGAAAAAATGTATTAAACCTGTGTCCCGGGTTTGACGCATTTTATTTGTCTTATTTACTACTACTATACATAACGTTTTGTTAAGGTGAGAGTAGGTTTCTGTTATTTAGTGTTTAATGTACCAACTGAGCTCTATGCATTGATTGGTTAAATGCACTTGTCATCTGCAAAACTGTCCAAACATTTTGTTATTCCATAATCTGACCGAGTGGAAGCATGTAGATGTTTGACAAAAAAGGGCCCAGATTGGAGCCTTGGCCAACTCCATGTCATTTTTGTCAGCCAGATGTGTAATTAATAGTCCCAGTTCTGTAGTTCGTAGGGGATGGAGATGGCAGTTCATCAAAAATCATCAAATTAAGTGGCCCGCACAGTATATATGAAGGAAACTACTGCATATCGAAGAGGAATTCAAAAGATATCTTGCATAGGAGGGAATCATTAGTCACTCTTAGGATGCAAGTCCACCTCCTTTCTTATGCATTCTGGCTTCGCTCATAATACAGATGTTGGGAGGAATTGACCACCCTGCCTCTGGGCCAAAGAGCCATTCTCTTTCCCATTGCCTATCAACTGAAGTTTCCAGCACACTGGGCCTCGGCTTGTCCTGGGAACCGTCATGAGTGACCTCAGCTGTAGAGCCTGGATACTCCAGCTGAGCAACCTTATCAGGCTGGGGAGACTGAGGATGATTGTGATGCCGGTGTCGAGAGAGCTGGTTGGGGGGGTCAGAAAAGGTGGAAAGTGAACGTGAAAGGTGCAATATTGTTCAAATATGGGTCTAACAGGGAACATTTTCAGAATGTTACACTCCTTAGAGATGAAGTGGCGCAAATATAAAATGGCAGGAGTTGAAATCCTGCCTTCTTTGTCACCCCCCGCTCAGCTGTCCAATCACAGCTGACCCAGTTCCACTGTCAGAAAGGTGAAGGGGGTTTCCAAAGTTGCTCAACCGTCCACCAGGGGCTTCCGTTGAACCTTTACAATCCTCTTTTATTGTGGCAACATTTCTTGTCACGGCCACTGAACACGTAAAGCCTCACAGCAGCAACACTCATCATAAACACCACATTCATGACATTTACTTCTAATTGTAGCTGCGGTGAAAGTTCCTCTTTATCAACACTGGAGGGTGAGGTAGCACCAGCTCCCACTTTTAAATGAGTTTTTTTTGCTCCTGACTGCTTCTGTCCTTACAGCTACAGGATATCGACTGTGTTCTGTTGATTCATTACTTTGGCTGGAGTGTGTTTTGATGCTATTATCTGGGCACAGCGCTGCCAAATGGATCATTAAACTATCAAAGTACAGCGCAGTGCTTTGTCATCTTCTGCAGCACCTGACCAGGTCATTGACTGCAGCTCTCATGACTTCATACACAGCTCCAGGTTGGCAGGAGATGCTGCAGATATGAAACGACCCAGTCACTCATGCGTGAGATTAAACGATATCTTGGCAGACTCTGAATCCTTATGAAATCAGGAACTGTTGATGATCTTTCAGTGATATTTGGAGTATGACAGGATTCAAAAGATGTGAACATTGCAGGCTTCTAGTGTGTCATGATCTGCTCCTTTTTGGATTTGTCACCAAAGCGACTGTGGTAGACACAGCCATGCTGATTTAAAAGAAAAAAAAAAAAAAAAAAGTGGGATTTGAGTCAGGAACCTGAATATTCCTGCTGGGTGTAAAAAGGGGACACTTAATCCCAAACCCCCCAATCTGTTCCCTTTGATTTCTGAGTAATGCCACCATAATCCCATGAAGGGTTCAGGAGCATCTGCTCCTTGCAGATAAGCAAAGAAGTGAGGGAAGAGATGAAGCAAAGAAAGAGATGAAAGCAAAAGAGATGAGGATAACGAAAAAGGGAGACTGGCCAGAAGATGCATAATATACAAGATGCTGTTGCAAACAGGCGACACATCGGGAGACCAAATAAACATCTCACTGTCTGTGGTGGTTAAGTCACAGCTATTTAGTCCAATTAGTATTTAAACACATTAAATTCAGTTTATAATCATCGTTTAAATATTGCTTCTCGAATATCTTCCATGTGTTTGCATACACCATCTGATGTGCATACTACTACTGTTGCTTGGATGCATATTGACTCATAATGGAAAAGTGTCAATTAAAGCCTTGACGTTCTGCCGTTTTATGTACATCAAGGCCATGCTTATTGAATAGTTATGCTCAGAATTCAGAAGTCCAACTAAAATGTTTATAATTGTCAATTTGTTTTGTTAATCAATTGCAGGTCTCATGATTCCCATATCTTTTCTATCATTTCACCAGTATATCCATTAAAAAGGTATAAAATTGCATTCTGTATCCATAAAAAGTGAAAAGCTATTCAGTGGTGAAAGAAAACCCTACAATGATTATTTTCATTATCAGTTAAATCACAAATGGAAGTTGCTCTGTTCACGAAAGTGTTGCTCAAGTTTGTGCATCAAAGTTGAGATACCTTTTCTTATATAATGTTATAGAATTATAACATATTTCAAAGTTTGAGGTTTTAATCTGCTCTTTAGAGACAAAACCTTTGCATTTTCCAAACTGGAATTGGTATTCATAGAAGATGAAGACAAGCTAAGGCCGCCCCTCTGATACTGAATTGAATGTGCTGCACTTTATATTGTGCTACTTTGCCCTCTAGTGGTTCGATGAAGGAAGCAATTGCATGAGAGAAGTGAAAATTTGTGTAATTATGGAGATATACTTTCACAAAAAGCCCCCCCCCACACACACACACACACACTTCCTCATCTTCTCGGCGACATTAACACACGAGCTCTGTCGCTGCGGTGTGAGTAGAGGCTGAAATGCAAATCAGCTTAAGCAACATCTATTTCTTCTGGATATGTCTTATCAAGGATCTAGAAATTGATCGAAAATCCACAGAGGAAGGAGACTGAAGACAGTGTGTGGTGTAATGAGCTAAGAGATCATTCCACTTCTGATGAGGAGTTACAGCAGGGAGCTCCAGGGGGCTTCAGATCAGTGGCTCTCAGTCCTGGTCTCAGCGGCTCAGAGGACTGGGTGGCTTCTATCCGACCAGTCTGTTAATTGCATTGGTCTGGTGTCCAATGTCTAAAAATGGCTTCATATCGCCAGGATGAAAAATGAGTTCTAATCGCCCACGGTGAGAACCACCGGGCCTTTGATAAGCTTCAGGTTGAGTGTCAGGAGAATGATGTGAGATTCATACGCATGACTTCAGCTTAGTTATTAAATTTATACTATTTCCCTTCCATCAATTATATATTTTATTTTTCTGTCTCTGGTCAGGACTTTGATCGACGGTCCGTCTTCACTGTGACGTCTCAAGGCATCACTCCCAGCAGCCCTTGCTCTCCGTCTCTCACTCCGCTGGCGTCGCAGCACTTCCTGCAGCTTCTTCAGCAGCAGCTTCAGCAGCAGCAGCAACAGACACAGGTGGCCGTCGCACAGGTGAGAAGCAGACGTCCACAACCACTGTGGGTCGTCTAAAAAGCAGATGTAGATATGAACAAAAACGCATCATGAGCAAAGTGAGAATCTCTGAACAGTTTGTCCGACCTACAGTACAAACTGCAGCTGTAAGGAGGTTGTTTTCACCAGTAGTTAATTTAACAGTTAGTGTTTTCAATTAATCATTTGGTTAATGAAACATCAAACTGCTCCCAGAGCCCAGATAAGGACTTATATACTTGTGTCTGCAAGGGACAATATTTTGTCTAGTTTGACCAATTACTTTTGAACAGCCTCTGGTTGCCCGCAGGAGTGGAGAGCAAGGGAGGTGGAGCACATTGACTGTAATGCATCAGCTATTGGCTTTTTAATTAATCTGCCTTCATATTCACGCAACTGTTAATTGAGATAAGTAGAAATGTCAACTTTCACATCTCGCTAGTTTAGAAAAAATCTGGTCCTACATGTCGTCGCTAAACTCCAACTTTAGTCTGTGGCTAGTCTGAGTGTAAATAGCGTGCAGAGAACTGAAGTCAGTCCTGGCACAGATATACACCGGCTACACTGCAAACCCCAAAATATTGTCCGTTTCCCCCAGAGGATCGTTTGTTGTCAGACAATCGACGATGGCCTCCTATAATTTAATAACTTATGCAAAGAAATGCATCATATGATCTTTGTTTGCTTGAAAAAAGACAATTAAATGATTACCAAAGTTATTTTGAGACTATTTTTCTGTTACCTGAGTAATCATTTCAGCTCCCCTCAGACTGGTTCATCTATAAATTCAGAGCCTGAACCTGACAAGTTGATCCTGACTTATGTTGTGGATTATCCTCCTCAATCATGGCAGCATTATATAGCTCACAACATGAATCACTGAACATTTGGCTCATACAACAGCTCTGACTTTTAATACTATTAGTTTTATTTTTCATTCAGTTTGCGAAAAACTACATGGAGCAGATGGTGTAAATTAAAACTCTGAATTATTTCCCCACCTAATTTGCATCCTTGTCATGATTTTGTCTTTCTCTACTGTGGTGCCCCTCTTAATTTATTTATTCACAATAAAATCTCAAAAAGGATGAGTTTTCCCCAAGCACTATATGTCTTGTACTAGTGGTGTTCCACTAGGGGGCAGCACCAACACAGTTATGCAAGGAGAGGTGGTGCAGTATTGGAGAACACAACCTGTGCTGAAATTAAAAAATGTTTTAACATCTCAAAAGATTCACAAGCCTTTGAGCAACAGATTCATGTTTACTTTCATATCCGATACTATCGATTGTGCTGCTTTATCAGAATCAACGTCTGTGAGGGAACCCTTAACCCTAAAACGCCGTCCTAAGATTACTTTGAGTCTCAGTTTTAGCATTACAGCTAAGAACAGGATTATGAACCTGTTTTTAAATCAATATCGTAAATCAAAAACTTGAGTGTCATTGAGTGGGTACAGATAATAACTATTCAAACAATGAATCTAATTGCTATTGAATAAAATGTTCATGCACAAACAACCTGCCCTTTGTTTTCCCGCCACAGGTGCAGCTGTTGAAGGATCAGATGGCAGCAGAAACCGCCGCCCGTATGGAGGCTCAGGCCCGCGTGCACCAGCTGCTGCTGCAGAACAGGGACCTGCTGCAGCACCTGGCGCTGCTCGTGCAGCAGCTGAAAGAGCTGGAGACCAGTTCCCCAAAGACGGCACAACCAGAGCCACCCCAGCAGGAGCCTCAAGAGAACGGACACAGTAAGTTACTGCGGAGGTGATGTAGAAGCAGTGAAACCACTCACGACAGGTCAGGGTCCCTCCCCATATCTGCTGCAGTCCTCGTTTCACTCTCCCCTGTTGGCTCGGGGATGATGTCGACATGCATGACACAGACCATGATCCCTCACTGACTTCCTGTCTGCAACAATTTCAGTTGTGCTCGATGGGGCAGAACCACAGTTTCCTGGAAGTGAGGTGCTTTTCCTTCTGTGCCACCTGGGCATGTTTCAAATGCACACTTCACTTTTTGTCTTTAATGCGACAAAAATACTGTCTGCCAGGACGGAGCATAAGAAAAAATTGTAGATGCCTGTTTTTAATGTTGAAAATGTCTTGATCAGACTTAACACAGTAAGAATTGACACAAATCCTCAGTCAATTTGAACAGTAAAGATTGAAGAAGAAATGAAAGATGATCCAAAGCTGACACTAACATGCATTTTGAATGATTTGATCATCGAGACATCTCCAAGTACAGTTGTGAACGCACCCAAGATGCTTTGAGTTTGGATTTGAGGTCCGATCACTCAGACTACATTTGGAGGTGGTCTGAGACATGTGGCCACATTCCTTTTAGCAGGGTGACCCCCCCCCCCCCCCCCCAATGTAAATGCACTGCATATTGTGCTTTTTCTAGTCTCATCAACCACTCGAGGAGCTTTACAGTACAAGTCCCGTTAAGATTCACTCATGCAGCCCTTTTCACACTGTGCATACAGCTGTCAGGGGCATTTTAGGGTTCAGTGATTTGACCAAGGACACTCCAGCATGTGGACTGGACGAATCGAATCGCCGACCCTCTGGTTAGTTGATGACCCGCCCCAACCTCCTGAGCCACAGCTGTCCTTTGTCCTGGGTCACGTTGAAGGACCCTCTGCTCATGTGATCCTCTGACCTGCATCAGTGTCATATGAAATCAAAATAATTGAAATTATTATGAGCAAGTAGAATTTTCTGTTGTCGTGAAGCTAATTTTTATACTCAATTTGTTTGCCTGTATATTGCATTAAGTAAGACCAGATGGCAGTCGGGACTCTGTGAGGCGGCACTGAGACAGAGCAGTGATTTGAGTAAACTGCTCACATACTTAGAGCATTTTGACTTGATGATGTTGCAAAATGAAAAGTCGGCGGATCGCTAATTGGTAATTAGATCAGTAATTACAAGTCGTTCTTAGGGGAATATCAAGGCCCTGAACCAAATTTCACTGCACTCCATCCAATAATTGTCGGCTTTCGCTCAATATCACAAATGTTACCATTATGCTGGTGCTAGAGGAGTAAAGGGATCACCACAGTCATTGGGATAAATCCTCAGAGGACCCTGAATGTTGTCACTAGCATGGTTGATATAAGTACACATCCTGTAGGTGTGCATTCAAGACCTGTGTTCTGACTTTGCTTTCAGGGAGAATTTTGATTGGACTTTTATTTTGGTAAAGGAGGATTTCATGAGATGCATTTTCAGCAGCTCAAAGAACAGTTTTTCATGTCAAAATGAAAATGACTACACACACACACCTAATTCTAACCCTTATCCTAAAAAGTCTAAACACTCAGTTAAACCCTAAACCCTATGGTGTCCATAAATGTCTATAGTTATGTTGGGTGGGTTTAATTGGTGTGAATATAACAAAATATACAATTTATTATATATATTGTATTTATTATTGCCCGTGCCCCTCATAGAGTTCATTCAGAATGATGCCTTTTAACCCCAACTTAAACCTAAGTCTGAACCTTCAAACAGGCCTTTGAACAAGTGTGGTCCTGCCAAAATGTCGTCACTCTGCAGGGTCTATGCTCAAAGTGGTCCCCACAAAGATAAAAATGACAAGTACACACATTTGGACCCCACTGTATATAAAGTCACACACAGCTCGTGTGTGTGTATTTTAAACCTGACACATCATGTCTCATGCTTGTATTAATCATGTCAGACCCCCTGATAGAAAATGCTGCTGCAGCTAATCTCAGATACAGCTGCTCCAAGTGCTGCCACTAACACACTCTGTTCCTATATGAGAACATGTTGTGGTTTGAGGTTGATTTTTACTTCTTTATCTTGTTTCTTATTAAGACTCATTTTATTCATCTATTCCAGATGCTCAGCAGTCATCCGTCTCTACGTTAGCAAAGTCCCTGTCTCTAAATCTGAAGAATCACTACAACCAGACCTCGGACCAGCTCATCACCTCCATGCCGCCATGGCAGCTGCAGACCTCCCCCCTCTCGCAGGTGGACTGCGCCGAGTCCTACCTCAACCTGCTCAACCTGGAGAACTGCGGCCCGTCGGCCGCGTCAATCAACGGGAGCCTGGACCCGTTCATCAGGGCCAACGGGGCGGCGGACGGCAAGGAGAGGTCCTGCAATGAGATCGTCCCGTTCACATCGAGAAACTCTGACAACATGGATGAGAAGTAAGTCGGCTGACCTCGTGTTGATTGCATAGAAAAGGATGCTTGTTATACATTAAGGGAATAGTTGAAAGAAGAAAAATGTGACTTCACTTTCCACATATGTGTCACTATTCTCACTCAGGAAAGTATATTAATGGATGGAGACAAGTGTTAAAGAATGAATTCAAGAATGTTCAGGACATCATGAGCTTTTATTGCTGATCATAAATTGCAGATAAAATGCTGTGAAAAGTGTGAAAATCTTGCACAATAACCATGAAAAAAATGTTTAAATCCAGTGGAATCTCTTATTTAAATCCAGTAGCAAAACAAAAATGTCATTGCCATCAAAACACGTGTCAAAATTGTTTTTTTAATTGGTAACTTGATGCAATAAAAAAAACATCATGATTGACAGCTGAGACTGACTCTCAATAGATTGCACAGACTATGGCTCCAAATTACGTCGAAAGTGTAAAATGGCCGCACCTATATATTTTGGCTTCATTTCATCAACAGGTCGTGGAGATGCATCATCCATCTTTATATACAGTCTCTAGCTGTGTTTCATTTTGAGGGGCGTATCCTTCAGTGCCTGCATAGACAGCGAATGCAGGACAGAAATGAGACGGCCGGGTCTACAGAGACTTTACCTGATCTGTGTCACCAGCTTGTCACACCCATATGCTGTCGCCGAGCAACAGGGCTGCAGTTGATTAATGAGAAAGTGCCCCTTGGCTTTTTTTTTAACAATATGTATCGTTAGCTCTTCGGTGGAATTGAAGCCTGATGCTCAAGTAATGGACGTCTTGTCGCTTGCTGGCGTCATTACCACTTTGAAGAACGAAGCCCAATGAATCCTGGGATAGGTTGGCCTGGGAAGGACCCACCCGTTGGAGCCTTCGTTCCTCTGGGATTAAAGGAAGCATTTCTTGGCGGCATTCTGAGGAGCCTTTGAAATGTTACAGCCTAAACATGTCTCTGACGTAACCAGTCTTCAAATGCAGCCTCTGAAGGATGCAGCCCCAGCATTGAGACCCAGCTTATGAGTCATTTAGCTTTGGGGTACAGTTTTGTTGTCTTAGCCAATATTTGTTTACATCCTGGCATGGTGGTTTCATTATGAGTTCGCCCAATCAGCTCTTCACCATTTCTGTCTGCAAAGAACCATATGACATCACGGGATTACTTAAATGCTGAAAAACGTAAACAATCCGTATGTGGCACCAGTCAGCTTGTGTTGGAGGTAACCACTGTACCCAGTGTGACAGATGCAGCCTGTGGGTTTTAATGTTATTAGTGGAGAACAGCTCATCTCAGCAGAAACCGTCTGCAGCTAATGAAAGTGTGAGTATAATCAGGGGATTAGAGAACACAGGGACAAAAGGGCCGGGGTCGGACAAACAAAGAGGGGATCAGGTTTGAGCTTGAAAGAGCGAATCAGAGAATGAAATTTAAAACATGGAAACTCCATCAGCTTTACCTCCGTCCCAGTGTTTGTTTCCAGGCTTTGAGGAAGCCATTAAAAACATGTGTGGAGTGTAAAAACTGTAAATTGGAATCTTTTTTTCATGGAGGGGGGAGTTCATGATAATGGGTTTTGCTTTTCAGGGATTTTTGGTTCCATTTCTCATCTTCCACATTTTATTTTATGAAGAGCTTTTTATTGTAGTGGATGCTACTCTGATACACAAGCAACTTCTTCTTTAAATGCATATATCAAGTCGGTGCATGTAATTGCATCTAAATGAGCTTTTAATCTCTTTGAAACCTTCACAAAGACCGACTATGGTTAAAGAAACAGATTCCCTAAATTAGATCAAGCCGAGCTCGCACACACAATAATCTCTTTAGTCTGTTTCTTTTCCTCTCTCATTCTTAGTTTAACTCTTAATTCATCTTTGCGCTGTATTTTTTTTTTCTCTCTCAAAACAATCAGCAGTCATATTTCCAAGAAGAGAATGTGAAAGTAAATTTCTCGACAGACGATGAGGAAAAATACAGTGTTGGAATCGTCTCAGCGGTGTAGTGTGTTTGGCATGATCACAGATGTTGGAATTTTTTTGTGTGTGTCCGCAGCTTAGCCAGACTCGCATGCTGTGGTTTCCTGCAGCCCTGCGTCTCGGCCAATCCCAGCTCCCGTCCCCTTCACAACCTGAAACCTGAACCGCCCACATGTCAGAATACATTTTTCTTAAATAAAGGGGCAGAGAGGGGGAATAAAAGGAAAGACAAAAGGGAAATTCAGATCTCTTCCAAAGAGACATTTTATTACTGTACATTTCCATCTGAATATCAGTTTCATCTGGGAGGGTGTGCCAGGCTGAGCCCCCTCCCTCTGTTTCCCTTTATTCGTAGTTTAATAACAACCAGCATCTTTTCTTTTCCTCCTGAGCTTCTCTACTTCACCACATGTTCTGTTTTCTGTCTTAGCACCTCAGTTTGTTTTTCTGCTTCTGCTTCATCCTCCTCCTTTATTGGCTTGAATATGACAATATGATAAACAATATAATCCAACTTTAATGACATTAAATCAAATATATATAAAACAAACAAGTTAAATGAATTATTAAAAGGCATATCCAGTGTTTTTGCTGGCAATATTTGTCAACTATCAAAAGAGGAAAAAAATCAAACCCATAAATTATAAATATCAGATAATGAATTTAATCCAAGGTCATAGAAAATATTTTGAAGTATAACGGTGTCTGTATACAATTATAAAACTGAGATTAAAAGATCCAGTCGAGTTTCATAAGCTGCATAATACAACCAATAAAGCAAAGGAAAAATAAAAAGCCCAGAGCTGGAGAAATGGAAACTCCAGCTCCATTATGTTATTGTGTGTCCCGCTCCTGCCAAACTCTTTGCATTACTTTGGTGCAGTCCACCTCCTCTACCCTCCCTCCACCGCCCCCAGATTTTTATTGCTTCTATTTGCTTTTGTTTTCTGGACTTCCCTAGCAAATCAATGTTTACAGCCTGAGTGGCCATATTTTAGCAGGCGGCTACTCCTCTGCCATTCTCCCTCACCGTCTCTCCTCCACCTCTTCCTCAGTGCTGCCCATGCAGGGCGATAGAATCGTTTCAGTTCCCATTATGGATTCATTACGGATCAACAAAGATGCGCGGATTCATCCTCTGCAGGAACGTTTCTCAGCAATCCATTGGATAGATTTTCAGTGTGAAACCACAGATCCAGTTCAGCCCCACATTGTGATCCCTGGAGCCACGCTGCTAGAAACTGCAGCACTGCCCACACAGAGCAGAAAACAGACATATGGTGGCCAGACTGTACGAACACCCAACTATATTACTCACTAGTGACTCACGTTTTCCTCTGGCATCGTATAGACTCCACTCTTACACTTTCTCTCTCTCTGCCAGTATTGTATATTGCGTCATCACATTTTCTGACCCGTCTTCTTATCTCCTCTTCTATTTGTTTTCCTCCTCTTCGTCATTAACGTCGTCCGTGTGTCAGAGCTGCATCGGCCGCCTCGTCGGTCAGTAATCTGATTGCAGTGATCTGATTGGAGTCTTAATGGAGGTTTCTTGCAGTGCATTTGAAGCTGGATTCACACACTGCTACACACTTCGTTCAGAGATGGAACGTGATGTCTTTAAGAGGATTGCAGTGAGCTTTAGCTGCTGTCAGCCTCCTGTCTCACTGAATGTGATACCTGAAGAGGTGGAGCGTCGACCTGACGAGTCACTGAATATTATTTGACTGGGTCAGACAGGGTTGAGAAGAGCTGGTTGAAAGTTTCCGTTTCGCCAACACTTGCATCTGACATCTCCGCCTCTCACGTTCATCCACTCACATGCTTAAACGTGCCACAAACACTCGGATTGATGTGTATTCATTTGCAAAAGCAAGAAGCTTTTACAAAACTCTAGTATTGAGTGTCTGCTTTATTCCTGTTTAACAGTCAAGTGAGTGATCATGCTGTGCTTATGAGAATGGGCATTTTGCTCTTTGTTGTTCAGGGATTTAAGAAAGAGCTTTTGGGTTTTTGATAGCTAATACATTAAATAATTTACAGACTAAATTTCAGTTTCAAAACCTGGTAACGTTGAAAGCTTTGGTAAAATCTCTTGATTCCAAGTTACCTGTGTGCAATTGTTTCACATGATATCATTTATAATATTAATCTGTGTTTGACTGTTAGTTTTACTGTTGAAACTGTGTTGGTGCTCTTCTCAGCCCAGTCCCTCTTTTTAAATATTTTTATCTCCATGGGACTAACTTGGTTACATAAAGGCTAATAATGATGATAATATATGATAATACTGAGCCTTTTCTGTGCTGCAGACACCACGAGTGTTTGTCTAAACTTCTGAAACACCTTTGCTGCTTTGGTCTCTGTATTGATTTTCATGTGACATTTATTAGGTATAAAGGAGGATCAGCAGAGAAAAGCCTGGCACACACAGCCTGTGTATTTTTAGGCTGGACCGACCGCTGACTGAGTCGGGAAGTTACACCATCAGTCAGCCAAATGTCGTGTGGAATAGAAGGCCTTTGCTGTCACTGCACAGCTGTACCCTGACTGTTGCATACAAAATACATAAAAAGACATGTAACAGAATCTTCAAGCAGATTTGGCACAAATGTAAATGAATTTGCATATTAAGCCTACAATCAAAGAAAAGGCAGAAATGGGTTTCAAATAATAAAAACACGAGTACTGACTGTGTATAATAGTGTAGTTCACATGTCACACCAATTTTTTTACTCTTTGGCAGTTGCTCTTTCAACATGAATTGGCGTGAACTGTTTCTTTTGTCGCCAACATGGCGCCTCTGTCACTAGATTTACTGTTTTTTCAGCCTTTAGCGACTTAATAAACCCATGTAGCACCAAATGTGTCTTTTTTAGCAAACCTGGAGAGTAGCCAGTATTGCGTCACGAGCAGGAGGTCAGGGTTGCCCTCAGCAATGTAGATTCACCTAAAGCTTGAAGCAAATCATTTTTCTGTTTGGTCTTTTTGTTAAAAAAACAACCCACAAAATTATACAGTGTGTGTTGCTTGCAGCCCACTCATCTCAGTGTCCCCAGCTTGGATCTGTCTTTGTGGATTCTGCAGGTGCCAAGTGGGAAATGTTCAAAATGTTCACATAGTGGTTACAGTGAGCTCAAACCAGCGAAATCACTTGTTTCCCTTTTAAGTTGTTTTAGTCTTGATTCCTTTTAGAAATGTTGAGGTACTTTTTTTTTTTTTCCCTTCTAAAAAATTGAGTCCGATAACAGCTGGTGCTAAGTTCTGATCCAAAACCTGTGTATTTTGAGAAGTAAACTTGAGATATATATATTTTTTTTTTAACAGCTGTAACTTACTAACCCTGAATGGAAGGGATGATTACTATCATTTTCGTATGGCCTGGCTCAGGTTAAAGCCTCTGGAAAACAAATTAGATCGGAAAATAGATTTGTTTACTCGCTGATGCCCGACCCGGCATTTTTCAGCAAAATCGGAGGCATCTGTGATGCTGGTATCGGAACATCTCTAATCCCTTTAAGTGGCTCCTCTGTAGTCTAACTGTCGCCTCTCTTTGGTACAGGTGCGAAGACCCACGCCTGCTCATCCTCTTCCTCATCTAACCATCCCTCATTTTCCCCCGTCAGTCTGCCCAAACAAACAAACCCAGACAGCAGCAGCTGCCTTAATCCCACAACTCGTGCTTCCCATCGCCCCCTCATGCCCAGTCCCCCTCATCGTTTGCTGCACCAACCTGCCTCTCCCTCGGAGCATGGGAAGCTCTCTACCACTGCCTAAGCCCCCTCTTCTCTTCCTCCTCTCTGCCCCTTCTCCTCCCTCTATGTGAGTATTACTCATGACAACCAGCATGCCGAACCAGTGTGTGGCACAAGCATGGGACTGGGCATGTGGTGGATGAACAGTGTGGGTGATTTCTGGCTCATGTGTGGCTCTCACCAGTGATTTCTCTGCTAATGGCTGCATAATAGCCTCCCATTTACATGCGGCTGTGGTTCTGCAAATTCACAACCACATTAGCATGGAGGTAATCAGTGAGTCATGCATGTGTGCAGCCGTTACAGGGCTGTCTGTGTTTTGGACTGTGAGCACTTGTTTTGCCTCTCACACTTTTCGGCGAGGGGAGAAATGTTCTTGTCAGGATTTGGTATTTTGTCATCGACGGTTCAGGCTGAATAGTAAAACTGTCAGAGCAGCAGAGAAGTACGTCTTCATGTTCCTGTCTCACACTCCCTGTGTTATGTTTGTGTTTACGTTTTCATTTGTTGTTGTTTTGGCATGTGCATGTTTTCTTTATCCTGAGTTTTACCAAATCCCCATCTTCCAGACAATGGGCCCAATGACATCAGAGGTCTCACATATTTTACTGCTGCATGACAACAGGAAAGCACAATAGGGAAACAAAACCATTTGTATTTGTGGCTGGCAATAACGGACAAAAATAGAATCTTAATCAAAAGTTATTTGCATTTTATTTACCAGCAGAAAAATAAACGGGAAAGACAAATGTGTAACATGTTGATCACGTAAAAATTATAATGTGAATTGAGTCTTTTGATGTTTCTCTGATTCTCTGATGCCCTCCAGCCACAATTAAAACGAACCACTTGAAAATAAGAAATCTGTTTATCTCACTCTGTATAAAGATGGACCACCATGGGTGGGGACATGTAGGATCAAACTAAAACATTAAAGTACATGTTGTGGCAGGACAAGGAAAGACAGAGACGCAGGTACTGCTTACTGTTTATTCCGCAGTTCGTAAGAACTGGCACATACGGGAAGTATATATAGCCACAGCTTTAACATTACCCATAAACCCACTGGGTGAGAGGACACACCCATGAGTGCACGCCACAATGTCAAATAATACAGCCTGTGATTCATCCGCAAAATGATAATCTTACTTTGGAAAAAACCTCACTGTGTTGAAAATCCCTGCAAGTTATATTTAGTTCATGCAGAACTGAAAACAGGTGGAATATGTAGATATTATTCTTAAGCCATAATATGCAATATCATTTCATGAGAGCTGCTGTAAGTGGTCCGACCTGAACAGGCTCATAATGATCTTTTAGTCGGAGAGCTGATGTTGTGCTGCACTTGTGGTAAAATGAGCACTGGAGGATTTGAGTACTTTGGGCCATATCACTGACAACTGTGATCCCAGGAATATTCTGCAGCAACGTGTTTTGAAGTGGGATTAACTCTGCTTTTTAAGAAGAGTGGGAATTTAAAGTTCTGTCGTATGTAAGCAACTTAACATCAACATGTTCCCATTACAGTGGTCTAATGCCTCTAATAAACGGTTCTAAAGAAAATCGAATGTAGCACTTAAAGCTCAAAATGCCATTTCTGTTTTTGGTCTTTGCCACAGAGAGGCTGTACATATTGATTATTGTCGAAACTCGTGCAAATACGATATGAATTATTAAATTACGTGGCTGGAATTGACCTTTATGTCAATTTGTCCGTCCTTGTTTGATTTATAGATTTGCGAGACTGAATTTCCATATTAAGCCGACTGGAAAAGTCGGACCAGAGGGGAAAAAAGACAACAGTGGCTGAGCTGCAGGTACAGGCTGAATGACTCCACACTACAGTGAGATGAATGGAGAGACATAAAGAGAGAGCGAGAGATGGTGCAGTGAGGAGGAAGAGGGGCGTCAGTGTGACAGAAAGAGGAGTGCTGAGTCAAACTTATGATAATGAGTCTGAGAAAGAAGGAAGGAAAGACGGTGGCTTCTTGATCCAGATGCAAATGAATCCCCACATCCTGGAAATGCACACCTGCCAAAAGAAACTGCACATGAAACCACAGATAAATCAAATGTTTAACTGTTACAATCCATAAATACACTATTACCCCAGGGGGGAGAACAAGAGATATAGCATTACATTATAAATCAAAGGGTTTCAGTTTGATTTAGAACAGTCAGCTACTGCATCATTCTTTTTTTAAATATAAATCTGTCAAATCAAGCAAAATTGAAATGGTCACAGTGGTGCGTTGAGCTAAAGGCTAATGTTAGCTAATTGGTCATCAATCCATGTCTCAAATCGTTAGTTTGATGTTTATGGTGTAGATGCTGTGGTGTAAATTTGATTGTCTGCTCATGGTGGCTTTGCTTGATGGCCTTCTCCATTTTCCTGGAGATGCAACATAAGATTACTGACTGAAGTCATGTGGGCATGCAACAGATCAAGATGACGGTGATCGCCCTCTGCTGGATCGCTTCAGTCTGATGCGTTAAATACTGTATTAATATGATTTAAAATGGGTGATTATAGTTTCATTATGAACTTTTCCTACCACGTTCAAATGAATGTTTGAATTTTTAATAAAATGTGACAGCCCTGTCTCCATGTTAATGGCTTGAACATGGGCCATAGGCCTAAAGAGGGTTCTCATCACACTATTTGTCAGTGTTAATTTCAGTTTTTCGGTTGTTTTATGCAGTTATTTGATTATGAAAATGGTCATGTTTGACAACTGAGACTGCCTCGCGGTTGCGTGTTTATCGGCAGCAACTTGCTGCCATGGCTCCATCCTCCGTTTGCAACTGTGCAGACTCTGGCTCCAAATACTCAAGATGGCAGAGTTCATATTCAGGATATTGGATAAGGCTTCATTTTTGGATAGTGGGAGGAAGTGGAGACTCGTCATCTATCTTTAGAACCAAAAATCGTACACACAAAGTTGAAAGATTCATGCTCCAGGCAGCGTGGGTGTCTGTATAAAATTTCATGCCATTCCTTTTGATAGGTTATCCTGACCGACACGGAGCCACGCCACCAGCCTGGCTCATAAAAACTAATGATACCGCTTCTGACACAGGAGTCTGTGGAGGTCATGTCTTTTACCCTATAGTGCTGCATGTGACATTTGTTAGTATAGGAATGGGCAGGATAATTATCTGGAGATGGTTTCCCTGCACCATTACAAGTCGGTCATTACTACAGTTGTCAACACCGTCCTGCGTACAGAAGCAGAGACGGTAAATACATCAGAAGCTCACATAAGTTCATTATGGAGACCAGGATTCAACCACAGACCGGATTTCACATGGGAACAAAGTTAGCAGCCACCGGTTATAACACAGATGGGAGGAGTCAGGGAGGAAGTGAGGCTTGTTAGTGCGTCTGGTGTCAGGACTCATTTTCCGAGAGAGTGACTGTGGTTGTGCGCACTGGTGCTTGTCATGGCGTTATTGTGGTGCCATCGGAGAGACTGCAATGTAGCTATTTTTGGTGTGCGAGTATGAGGGCAAAGCCTTCAGCTCTTTCCTCGCTTCTCCACCCCCCCCCCCCCACACACACACACACACACACACACACACACACACACACACACACACACAACCCTCCCCCTTCTGCCTAAGTCTCCAGACAGCTGAAACAACAGGGAGCCACAGAGAGTGTTACTGTCTTGTCTAGTAACAGCCTGCGTATGCTCAGGTTAATGGGGTATAATGTGACTGACGGAGAGGAACACTGGCTTCAGGCTTATTCTCATACAGTACTTCTTGGTACAGAGAAGAGATGCTGAAAATACATGTTTTTTTCCTCTTTATTCAAGAGCATTGTCTTACAGTTTGAGAGTATGACTCACTGATTTCACGTTTTCACTCAAAACTCTGCGCTTTCATTCAAATACACCCTGAATGTGCTTGAATATTCTGTGCTTTAGCTCTTGTACTCACGCTGCGTCGGTGCACATGTGACACATCAAGGGAGTCAAAATTCTCCGACCAATAGAATGTCAGTTGTGGTAATGACGAATGAAATTGTCCCGCCCTCGTGGTTACTTTTGCTGTTGGTGCTTCCTGTTTACATAAAATACAGAAAAGAGAAAGAAGGGGTGCATCTATTGTTTTTATAGTGAGCAAAAGTGTTGCTAACAATAGTGTTCCCATAACAACATAAAGGACTTCAGATCCTTGATTTTGCTGCTCCATGTTGACCAAACATCTGCTGGACGGGAAGCTGGTGTAAGCTGTTAAGTGCGGGGGGGGGCATGAACCGGTTAGAGTAACCAACCATACAGGACTATCAAAGACATGAAGTTATTCTTTAATACTTAAACTCTTCACTCTAGAATAAAGATGGGGGGACCCTACAAAGATAAAAATGTGCAAAACCAGAAAACTCAGCATGTTGATCAATAGTTTTTGTCAGACTTCACTAACCGGTTTGTCTTTTCTCTTTGTTGCAGGTGTAAACAGACAATCCCCAAACTTGACCCTCCACCACCCTCCTTGAACCGCAAGCGGGCCAACAGAACTCTGTACCCTGGGTCAGAATTCACAGCTGCGCCCACGCCCGAAGAGGTCGCCGCTAACGATGCGACCCCGAGCCGCAGCAGCAGCCTCTCATTCCCGGACATCACCCCCAGCTCCCTGTCGTCCACCGACTTCCACTCCCTCAGCAATGGGGAGAGCAGCTCTTGCTCGACCAGCGAGGACTCAGGGGTTCGCTCTGACACAAAGTCCCTACTTTCCCCTCTGCGCGACGACGACGACCTGTTCGGGGACCGTGGGACATTTTTGACGGCCTCCAGCGGCTGTGACAGTCCCTTGGAGGAGAGAAACGAAGCAGTTGCCTCTCCCGCCGAGTCGTACCCTGCCGAGCCCCACGCCCTCGCCTCACACTCGGACACCTATGAGCACCCACTGCCCTTCTCCTCTCCTGCGGATGATACCTGCCTTCACATCAGTTTCTCTGAGGACGAGCTACTAGAGAGCAGCCAGGAAGACCCAAATGTCCCCCAGCGGAGTTAGGACGGGCTGACATTCCCCTGAAGACCTCGTCACTATGTTCTTCAATCAGCTTTTAATGCAGTACTTACTGTCAGACCCTCTTGTGTTTGCACTGGGCTCCATTTCAGGACCTTTAATTATTCTGTCCACTTGTGACACAGTACAGACATAGCATTAATAACTAAGTGTATGAATAAAATTAGCCATTGGACAGATTTAGTATTTTTGTAATGAAATTAATCATATTTACTTTTTAGTAACTAGAATGTTGAGAAGAATACATGTAGCAACTCTTGCACTGTTAGCCCTGCGGTATACTAACAACGCGTACGCAACTGGCTGCGTCGTCAACATTATTGTTCACGTACTTGCTTTAGGTGCAATGCGTGTTACTTGAGGACTCCAGCAGAGGGCCCACTACAGAACTCAAAGATTATAGAGCACTCTGGCCAATGTTAAGATCAAGACGGAAAAGGCGATGATTGCGAATTCGAAGGTTGTAAGTCAGACCCCTAAATCAGACATGTCGTGAAAACAGCAAGCTTACTTCTCTTGTTCTGCTCACGCAGGGTCTCCGGCCATTTCTTTCACTGATGCCGTTCCCACTGACCCGGTCGAGGACTCGCTACTGCCCCTACCTTTATGTGGGTATTGCATCTTGCGTAAGTGTTGCATTCATTTCTGAAGACGCGCAGAACCGATGCACCAAACAGATGAAGATTAGGTGAGGCAGCCATCGTGCGTACGCGTAGTTTAGATACGCTTGTATCTCCGGCCTTAGTCACACATCATTTACCGTAAGATAAGGGAATGCATTTTATTTTTGCTAGTAGTTAACATTATCTTGTATGATGCTTCGCTGTGGTGCAAACTGATGTTTCTGCAGATTTTACAGTGGTGATCTTGGGAGGAGCCTTGTTTTCTGAAAAGCACCTGTTTGGATGTTGGGTGGAAAGAAAAGAACAAGGAAGTCAGAAGAGGGGGGAAAAGGCGAGAATTGGAGCATAGTTTTGGTTTATGCACGTCCACTTGTGGCTGTGCAGTAGCTTTTTGTTTGATCAGAGTTGAGTTGGTTCTAGCATGTGTTGTGCTACTTGTATTTTTGGTTGTGTCAGAATTAGCCAAAGGGAATTTGTATTCTGTGATATTGAATCTGTATGTAGCATGATTGCAATCCTTCAAAACAGAGGGATTTGTCGTTGAATGAAAACGATTTAAGTTTTGTGAGACAACAGGAAGAAAGCAAACCCTCAGAGACCTAACGGCATTGAAAGCTTTGAATTGCACCTTCCTGAGTGGGGAGTCAGTTATAAAATGAAGCCCCGGGCTCAGTGGGAAGATAATTGGGGAGTCACATAGCGCCTTGGAGAATGACAGCGTGGCAGATGGATTTTTATCTTGTCATTCTCCTGAATGACAAGAAAATCTGTTTATTTTAAAGCTCTCAAGACAATTACAATGACATTGCTGCTGCACATGGAGTTTGTTTTTAGTTTTTTCTTAATCTAAATGTTGGGAACATTGTTTTGACCATATTAATTATTATAGAGCTGCAACAGTTAATCCATTAATCAATTAGTAGGTCATACTAAAATATTAATTTGCAACTATTTAGATAATAGAAATTAGAAAAAAAAGAAACATTGTCCTTTTTAAACAAAAATACAAAATATTACCATGTTTCAGCTTCTCCATTATGTATATGTTGGTTTTTTGGTCAATGTTGTCACTAGTGACTGTGGAAAAATGTTGCATGCATTTTTCTCTTTTTGGTCAATTTATAGATCAAACGATAAGTCAATTAATCAGTAATGAAAACGGCTGTTAAATGTAGCCCTATATCAATATATTGGCCTGTTTATACAAACACAACTGAAGTGCTGAAAACGGGAAAATGAAACAAACTGGTCAGTTAACAGAAACAATTGTTTATTAGTTTCACTTTATCTCAACTGTAAATATTTGCTGAATATTGAAGATATTTATAAATCTGAACATATGTAGGCTTTTCTTTTATCGATATGATAAATCAGTGGGGGAAATAATCAAGAAAATCACCAGGTATCCTAACAATGAAAATAATTAGATGACATCTTAGAGCTTAAGACATAGCGGAAATTCCTGTTTTTATCTTATGCGGCAAGAGTCTAGTACACTGTTTGATGTTTCATTTAATGCAGAGTTTTAACCTGTGACAGGTAGAAGTGACAATTAATGAACGCGAGAGGAAAAGCAGCTGAGGTGAGAAGAGGGGGGCGGTGTTCAGGTGCAGGTGTAAATTTTACACCGGGAAACAAGGCTTTTCTCAACATCACCTGTAGCAGGGAGCTAAAACAGCAATAACACATGGAAGAAAAATGAATAAAGAGGAATACTCCAGCATTTGTGTCAAGACTGTTTATGCCGATCAAATCATTCATATGATCCGTCTTTGTATTTCTGCTGAAGTTACCTGTCATCACGTGTCTTTTACGTGCCGCCTCATGTCGTCTGTGTGATATCTCATCACTGCAGCATTGCTAACATCATTTTATCCACCGACGAGTTCTGGCTTCAAACTGTAAAGCCTTCACATATAGTATTCAAATGGGGGCAGCAGAGGAAATCCTCACACGCAGTTCACAGCTGGATTCAAAGCACAGCCACAGGCCTATTAAAAAATAAAATAAAATAGCGCTGCTGTTCTTTTCATCTCTTTGGTTTGAATGTGAACAAGAATAGTCTGTGTGCTCTTGCCTCTGCCCTCGTACCCTCTGCATTAATCGTTTCTCCCTACACTTTCACTTTCTCTGATGATGTGCTCCCAAGGAGGTGAACCGTTTCTTCGGTTTACCTCCAGCCAGCAGAGCCTCACCTCTGCACTTTGCAGCTGGCGCACGGACAAATGACTGACGGGCTTAATGTGTTCTTGGCCTCAGTAAAATGCTGTAATGAGAACGGTGAGGTGAAATCCTTGTTATTTCCGCCCCAGGAGTTCAAACACCACCTGGGCTAAAGGCTAAAACAAGAGAATTGGCGAGATGTGTGGTGTGTTTTATTTGTGGCACAGGATCTCACCCCCCCAATGTGCCCTCCCCCGACTTGGAATTCCCCAACCGGACAGTTAATAATGCAGCATGTCTGTGTGGCTCCGTAAAAGAAGCTGCTCCCTCCACTTTTCTTCTCTCTCCAGAGAGGTCTCCTCCATCCGAGTGATCCTCCTCTCTGGAGATGGCTTCTGCTCAATACCAGTTCAATCCCAGACGGTCTGATCTGACCAGATCCAATCACTGTGACACCTGCACAGAGCCACAGCTTGAAGACTGTTAACCTCGGCTCTGTGGCTTTACATAGCTGCTTAAAGTCTGACGGCCGTTGTCCGTTATGTGCTCGTTAATGCAAGTTGTTAGTCTTTGGAGAGAGGCCATCAGTGATCAAAGCTTGTGTGAAGCGGCTGATCAAACTGAGTCTAAGTCCCATCACTCGTTTTTCCATTTTAACAGCCACCAGTGGAAAAGATGAGACACAAGCTTTGAAATGCCTGAGTACTACAGTTTTATTATGTTGACATCGTGATAGAAATGGCTGTTTTGATTAGATGATTTAGTGTCACTTAGACCCAATCCCATTTCACCCCTTGGCCCTACCCCTTATCTTGCCCCTGGAAACATAGTCACAAGGTGTAGTGGTTTAAATCTTCCCCTATGAATTGGGACAGTCCTTCAAGAAGCCGTTACATCATCAATATTCATCTCGAAAACCCGACACGTCATCAGTAGTCATTGATGTGAACAGACGAGACAGTTTTGACGGGGATGTCATTGTAATAACATTGTTGAGATCTCAATGCTATTTACTGCAGTTACTAAAGTGACAAACTTATAATCTCCAAATAACATCTATGCTAATGCAGGTGAATCAATGACATTAGAAATCTAAAAGCTTGGATGCTCTGCATTATTTCAAGTATGCATCAAAAGCACACAGCTTCAAGCCGCTAGCAGTGTTCTGTAGACAACCCTGCCAGGATGCTTTGTTATTAGAGGAGCACTTACGTTCAGTAACATCGCTGCTATACGCGGGTTCAATCAAGTGCACCATATGTCTTCAAAGAGGGGGTGGGGAGCGACACGACATATGAAAATACGGGATTATCATGCAAAAAAAAACCACTAGTATGCTAACGCTAGATACAAAACACTGTATAGATGGCTGACACATCTCCATTTCCTCCCACTATCCACAAATTAAGCCCTGGTTTTAAGGGAAATAGGTAACAACAGTTACAGATTTACATCTTCCATTAAAAAGTAAATCTCTGTTCAGTTCTAATTACCATATGTTAGCATGCTGATCTCCGATTTTGAAAATGGTAAGCATTCCTCCTGCTAATGTTCATATCGCAACCACTTTGCTTGTGTAGAGTGTGTATGTGCCTATATAAAGATGGATGATGCCTCTCACTCCTATTGTTAAAAATTTGAGATATGATATCTTGATGCAGGTGCCGCCAAATTGTTTTGGTGCCAATTAGTCTACACATTAGTGATCGGGGGATGAGGCTTCAGTGGTGAGGTCACGCCCAGTCGTTAGTCAGTCTCAGCTGTCAAACATGTTTCACCAGTTTTATATCATAACTATACACTAGTTAAATCCAAACTTGAACACTTGAACAAACAAGATGTGGGGTTTTTGACCTACACTGCAACCAGCCTCCAGTTTGCATTCAAGAGGTTTGGCTTCACTTTATGGGAGCAGTTAAGTGGTTCGTCTAAATGCTAATACTAAATGAATGACATCTGTCCAGATGGCGTTGACCTCTGGGCTATGCCACAACATCTGGATTAATGGATCAACTTGCCCAAAATGATGTGAGCAGAGATCCGAGGCTGAATCAAACCTCAAAGTCTGACTTTTTCTTATAAATAAATATCCTATCTCTGTTTTCCAGGCAGCAGTAAAACCGATATCTGTATTTATTCTTTTTTGAGGGATTTATTGTATAATAAACCCAACAAATAGTTCAGCTTAGTGGAATTTTCTCTTTCTATGTCATGGGTTTATTAGGAGGAGAGACATTCCAGATATGTAAACACTGGCATAAGGCTGACAGAAGGAGCTGGAAAGATGAGGAACTGTGGAGACTTGTAGCAGTGAGCGAGAGCATGACTGTCATGTAGAGCTGCTTTCCTCTTGCTTTAAATCTCGACGACAAATGACCTCCTACACTTTGTACACCTCTAGCAAGCTTATTGTGAAGTTGGACAAGAATAAAGTCTAGTTTTTTTTTTGAAGGCTGTGTTGCTTGTATGGCCTGTGAGGCGCGTCTGGCTTTAGGTAAGGAGTGTCTGGAGCGAGGCCCTGGAGGAGACGTATCACCCCCCAAGGTTCAAACCATTTCCTTTCCGCGGAAATGTCTTCCTCCGAGGTCAAGTGGAGGAGAAGTAATATCCTGGGTATCCAGCCACTACCTTTACAATCTGCTCAAAACAGGTCAGCCACAGTCTGAGAGCCTAGCAACCCTTGTTTGCACCAGGCAAAGCTAAATATAGCTTGTGATGAACAAGACTGCAAAGTGATGTTGGATTAGATTTTAGCCAATGGGGGTTCTCCAAAGAAAGAAACACAACTTCAATATGTTTGGCTGGTTGACAAGAGCTCTGCATGAGATATTTCTTACAAGCTGCTGCTCGGCCTGTTTGGCTTTTGATGTCTTGAACTCAAAGTCACAGAGACACGAGGTTTGTTGAACTGTGATGTTGGCTCCTGAGAAGTTCAGATTTAGTCTGCTGATGTAACTTTGCATAATAGAATCCATTCTGCATAGTTAATTTCATTGTACGGTTTAAATTAGCTGTTTCTTGCAGATAGTTACATGAGCTGTGCCAACACTTTACAGGCCTTTATACATCAATGTGACTAAATGAAATTGCCAATAATTCGGAGGCAAATTTTGAGGCATCAGACTATTCACATTAAGCATGATGCAATTTAGTTAATAAATTATCAAGATTTAAAAGATGCGCCTCAGGAAAAGATGGAATCGCCATCAAGCGATGCTGATGTGGTGCTGAATTTACTTCATGAAAACAAAAAAGACAAAACATCTGGCTACACCTTATACTGATGAAGAGAGAAGAACATGGTGAATTTCACTGATTGTGAAACTCGTTGCTATTCCTCCAAACGTTGTCTTTGAAATCATTGTTGCAATATAGCTCAGTAAGGTAAGCACACAAAGAAAACATGTCCAGTGTGCGACAGGCTTAACATCTGACAAAAGATTTTAGTGGCTACCACTTTTTTATATGTCACTAAACAAACAAGCCATATACAGGCATTTGGATGAAAGCATTACAAACCGGTGTACTCAACTCAACTGATCCTGACAGCTCTCCACTCGCTGTCATCTGCACTTGTGCACTGAAGAGACCTCTTGAGCTCTTTGGGGAGAGAGTCGCTGTGTTTTCCGTTTAGCTTGTTGGCCTTTGGGTATTACCCATGATTTCTGCTGCCGGCTTCGATGAGACTGCACACGGGTCGATAATTACTCAGCTGTTAGTGCCTGTAATGGTTTTTCAATTTAATTTATCATCTCGTCATTTTTTAGTTTTTTTATTTGGCCCAGATTTGTTAAATTACTGTGAAGATTACACATGCAGCAGCAACCCAATAATCACAGTTGGTGAAAACTGATCTTGACTGAAGAGATCAGCTTTATTTTTGCCTGCATGCAGCTTAATCTTTAGGAGGATAGTGAAGAACATTGAAACATAGCACGTTAGTATGAATCTGCACCCAAATGGTACACAACACTCAGTACTCAAATTTATCAACTTGCCTGGCAACATGTGCCTGTAATCTGGGAAAACGTTGTGGGTCAGGCTCGGACACAGAAAACAAAATGCCTGTCAGGTTAAAGTCGGGCTCGATTAGTATTTCTCTGCCAAGAAATAGTCATAAAATCATAATCATAAAACCACAACATGCCATTCCCCAACAGGGTATGATTTAAAAACATAACATCAGCTCACCTCACTCTATCAACTCCTAACAAATGTTCAGGATAATAAACAAAAAGCAATGAACACCCAAACACAGACCGAACATGAAGAGCAACGTATTGGAAAAAAGTAATCGAGTGTAGTAATTCAGGGTGAAACCTTGGCGAGATGTGAGGACAAATTTAATGTACGGATTTAAAAAACGTCACTGAGCAATTTGCTTTATTATTGTGAGAATAACAACACAAACATCAATTTTGTTGAAGGCATAACGTCCAGAGGGAGTCTCCAGAATATGGTAATTGTAGCTTTTGGTGCAGAAAGTAAAGAATATGGAATTACAGCATAATATTATCTCTGGCGGGTCCAACTGAAAAAAAAAAAGCACTGTGGCTTCTCCCATCTGCTGCAGGCGATGGGCGGCAGTGGCGGCCTCGCATCTTGTCACAGGACATCAGAGGGACGAAGGAGGAGTGGGGCAGATTATTGCATGTTATGGAGGCTGGAGGTTTTGGCACACCTCATGTCTCTGTGAGCATGGATGTGGTGCAGAATAGTGATATTAGTTGTTTTTTTATTTGTGCTTGAAAGCCTTGAGTTGCCTGGGGAGATTTAACGCCTGGGCCATTAGAGAGAGAGCACGCTCTGCATTGAACTGTGGGTCCAAGGGAGTTTGTTCAACCCTGATTATTGTTTTTGTCTGTGTTTTTACAACCTTTTAACCTTCACCAGGGCACAGGACGATTGTAAGGGATTGAAACTTTAGGAGTTTAATTAACCCTCTCACTTAAAAACAAGAGAAGGTCTATAAATACAATTCACAGCCACCATAAATCTCATTTTGCAGTTCTCATGTGGGAAAGTGCACAGTTTATCACTTTCAGAAACTTGGCGTGCAGGGTAAATATACTTTCCTGCTGTCACCCAGCTCACTCAACACTTTAAACACACAGGCTTCAACTGTATAGAATATAGAATAGGCTATAGCAGAAGGAGGGGTTTGTCTTACATATGCACTTCCTCATTTAATCTAAATTCTTATTCAAAATTCACACTTTTCTCTTAGTCACCATTTCCCCTTTTGTGCCAGCATAGACTGTATATAAAGACGAACGACTCATCTGCACCTCCTTCCACTATCCATAAATGAGGCCAAAATATGGCCAATAAGTGTCAACAACAGTTATAGATTTGTTTTCCTTTAAACCTTATATGGCATATTTCCATCATCTGCTACTATGTTTTTCACGGTTTTCCCACTATTCAGAAATATCCTAGATATGAATGCTGTCATCTCTTGCATTTGGAGCCAGTGTCTGGCTGGAGCTTTGGGGGATGGAGCTGTGACATCCAAGTCCCGTCCCAGCACACATCAATCAAGCTGCCCCCCCCCCCCCCCCCCCCCCCGTTTCTATTGCATCAAATAACTGAAACTTACTAGAAACATGAACAATTATACGTATGTCAGTGTGATAAGAACTACCTGAAATGACAGAAGCCATCTTTGAGAAAAAAGGAATTGACATATACTTTGTCTTTTTAGTTTGGTCCATGTTCCATTCATTAAAATGTAGGAGGCTGGATTCATTACCTAATCTACAGCCAGCCACCAGTTGTCAATTGAGATGCTTTGGCTTAAGTTTTGAGAGCTGTCATGTCGTCCATCTTTTTGTACAGCTCTATGGTTGCTAGCAGTAGATGGCTGTGTTTCAAAGACTCCAACAGAACTTTTAAAATCCACGGTTCTACATCTGCATTTTGATATTTTTACCATGAAGCTTCTTTTTTTTATTTTGTTGGGTCAGGTCAGTATTCTATTGTGCAGTTCTGCTAATTCTCAAGCAATAATAACTAGTCTTTCATACATCTGTCACTCAAGCAGTAATCAACAGCAGATGCACTCATGGCGGTGCAATAGGAACAGTTTGTAGAGTTTAATGTCTCAGAACCATGAATGTTTGCACAAGATTTAGTGGCAATGAATCAAGTAGAGGTTGAGTGTTCAGACTTCATCCTGTAGGATCCATCAATGTCTGCACAAAATCTAATGGCAATCCTTTTTATATTTGTTTAGATATTTTGGTCTGGATGAAAGAGGCAGAACTACTTAAGTTTATCGGATCCACTAAACCTCTATGTAACAAGATTACTTATACATATATATGTCTAATCCCATTAGCTAGTTAACTGTGCACGTACATGTTTGTGAGACCTTGTGAACTGTTCAGGCAGTAATATCTACTCTTATTATCCACAGGCCTTATTATCATGGAGCCATCTGCAAGTAATCAGATAATAACAAAATGCACCAGACGGCCATTCTTACCATTTCAGAAATCTTTGTTATATGAGGCCAATCAGTGTCATCTGAGCAATTCTCCTTCATCATTGTTATTCTGAGTGTCAGGGGAGGCTGGCTGTAATTTGTATGAACAAATTTGCCTTTGCTCTCTGTCTGTGTGTGTGTGTGTGTGGGGGGGGGCGTTGTCCTGTAGACCATCCAAGCATAACAAAGTATTTATTAGCAAATTCTCTCACATTGTGCTGCTCTCATTTATTTATTTTTTCTCGCTTCTTTTAAAGCAGTTATTAACCAAATTAACATTTTTGCAGCCACTTAAACTAAATTCTCGGACTTGTTTATGAATTGATTTATTTGAATTGGAACAGTTTTAAACCAGTCCAATGGATTAGAAACACCACAAACTAGCGCTCTAGAGGTATCATTACATTCGAAGACACATTTATTTTATTTGATGCTGTTTTTCTTCCTTCACCATTTATGTGTAAATTTTAATTCAGATTTAACTTAAGATACAACAATGCTCCTCCCCTTTTAAAGCCATAAGCTCTCTCATCCATTCTCAACTGATTAAATGGCCTTTTATAGAGGGAGTGGTGCTTCACTGTTGACACTCAAATTAGTCACGACAGAATCCTTGCTTCCAAGGAAGTTGAGCGTGTCGACTGTTAAAAGTAGCCCATATTCACACCCTCTATCTTTAACCCTCAACTAGATTGAGGGAAAACTTAAAAAATAGTTTTTTGCTGGTTTACTGGTCGAAAACAGGTTTGCAATGTGCCAACAGAGCATCTGCCCACACCCCATTTCAAACCAACACAAGGCTGCTGAGATCATTGCAAAAGTATTTGCTTTTTAGACAAAATGGAAAGTAAAATAGCGTCTGCATCAGACTGAAACTTGCAAAGACACTTTAAGACAAGTTAACACAATAAACTTGACTAAGACGAGGCCCACATTTTGTGTCCTTTTTATTGCAATACCAAGATAAGGAGAAATCTGAAACCTGACGAGCTCATTCTACTTTTTATCCTGTTACGCTGATACAGTATAAAATGAACCATGTACAATGTGTAACTAGCTTGTGTCCACTCGTGTTCTTAAATACACATGTCATTCACACCCACAGACACACAATGATTCCACCCCACTCCCCTGCACAGTGTTACTTCCTCTTTACATTGACATTGCACCACAGCCTCATCCAGCTCATGTTTAAAATGCAGCTTCATCTGTACAGGATCATTTTTGAGAAAATAAAAAGAACCAGACTGAATTCCAGTATTGATACCATGGCTCTTTAAATCTGTTTTAACAGTGTCTAACATTACATAGTTATTTCTAAACATGCTTATCTTCTTGTCACAGAGAGAAAACTCACAACCCACACCTACGAGAGAAAAAAAGAACTGGGTGCGTGAGCTCTTACGTAATGAAAACGTTGTAACAACATGTCACAATATTTACTTTAAGTAATATCACACATTTGTTGCGGGTTGTGACATTTTTGCAACACATTTAATTGACTCAAATTCAAAATAAAAATATACTAATATATAATATATATATAAATTGAATTACAGCTCATTTTCCCTGAAGCGGCTTTTATCAAATTTTTATGCTAACAGTGCATCACATGATTTGTATGGGCCCCTCTACCGTTACCCACAGCTATATGGAGCTTAAAGCTTCTTTTAGCTCTCCCTAGATTTAGTGGTGGGGACCAAAGTCGGAGAGCTAAAACAGGGTTAGGGTTAATGACGCTAATATTATTACAGAGACAGGCGGCAAATACATAATAATATTGCTACGTAGCTGCTGAATGTGGTACCAACTGATTACACAGTGTGTTTCCACTGCCCTTAAGCGAACAGAAAATCTGCTATCAGAGGTTTAAGGTGAACAAACGACCAACAAGCACAACTGGATGAGTAGTATTAAGAGAATGAGAGTAGAGATGTATGAGGATCAGTTGGTTATGTTGCTTCTTCCTGCACTGTTTCCATTTTGTCTGGCTGTTAGTTTACATTCAAATCATCAAGTCACATTATAGATTTGAATATTCTTTTTTGTTTTGACAACATATTCAATAATTAAACTCTAATGCAAAACTGTAAATGGTGGCTGACATTTCTTCACCCATTTCTCACATCACCTCTTATAGCTCCCGAGGGGCCAGAAGCATTAACACCTCCCCAGACACCCCCCCACCCTTACTATTTTTTGAATAGTGAAAGACAAAACAGAGGAACGTTCCCTCATTGGTTTTGTTTTCCAGCAGTGAACAGTCATTTCATTGATATCCTCGGTGTTCATCTGCACGTGTGACCTTGTTTGTAATCTGCCATCTGGGTAATAAAAATGCTGAGCGCAGGGTTTATGGGAATGGAGTATAATTACTCACTGCTCCTTCCAATGAAAAATTGTGTGTTGATAAAATATTTGTGTAAGTGTTTGTATTAAATCAAATGTTATGGTAGATTATTTGAGGCACAGCAATTAGTTTTTCATTTTTTGGTTCACTGCAGCTTTACTCAATTGTGATGTATATGTATCAGTGTTTTAATGCAATAACTTGGTCATGAGTTACATGGAGCAGTCTATAGGATACAAAACTGACTCATGTGTTTGAACCAGTTTTAGGAGATGGATATGTCCAGTGGTGGTTAAAGATTGTTCTTAGTAAGTGTGCTACATTTACAAGATACTCGTAAGTTTTCACTTATGCATTTGCTTCCTGACGTCCAGAAATACACACAGATAACATAAAAGACTTTGTCCATGTTAAAACACAACTGAATGAAAATAAAAGTAACCGTTCGAGGCCCAGAGCTCAGGCTGCATGTAAAGATAGACGACATGTCTCAACTGTCAGTTTCATCTGTCAATCATGACCATTCTTCTTTAAACCAAGATTGGATGAACTAGTGTAAATGACAGAAACCTTCTTTGACTCGTATTCTGACTTTTTAGTTTGTCAACTAACATGAGGAGGTGGGATTCATGGCCCATACTGCAGCCAGCCACCAGGTGGGAATCAAGACGTCGAAACTTACTCTCAAACAATCATCAGTGTGATAAGAACTATCTAAAATGCAGTGGTGTAGGAAGAACTGTGACATGTTCCTTGAGTAAAAGTACAAATAAACAGACCAAAATGAATTTGAGAACAACATAAACTTTTCTACTTGAGAGTATGATGTCATGATGTCCAGTCCATGGCTAAGCGAGGTCAAAAATATTCAATATTTCTTAAAGAAAACAGAAAAATTAATTTGTGTAGCAGAATATTTATGGCTTTCGTAGTGCTGCCATACAAGCCAGTAGCCAGTCAGATTTACCTTCAGCCTCAGCGTACCCTCAAGTTCGGCCTGTATCGTTGATCACAAGGCCAAAACAAATGCTGAAGCTAACGTGCAGAACTTAACTTATGTCCCTAACATCTGCTGGCGGCTGCTAACACCTGCTAACAGCTACTGGTAGTTGGTAACTTAAATTGTGCAGAAGACCTTCAAACAGACAAGGAATATTCACCATCTAGTCCTATATTCTAAAAACATAAAATGATGATTCTCTTTTGTATCCTGTGAATGAAGTGTTCACAGACCACGTTGTAATAGATTTTAGATCGTTGTATTATTACATTTACACTTGATCCACCCCATTGTAACATGAAGCGTCAACCCACAGTTACAGATTAGCATTAGATGTTTAATCGTATAGATTGCTCAGCACAGACCAATACGACTGTAAAACGATCATTTAAGACTGAGTGCATTTTGTCCATTTTAACTACATAATTGTGAGTCAGCGTTTCTAACCCTTTGCCTCTGCGCCCTGTTTATTGAAAAAAGATACTCTGTCATCGCTTATCAGACACTGAGAGAGAGAGAGAGAGAGAGAGAGAGAGAGAGAGAGAGAGAGAGAGAGAGAGAGAGAGAGAGTGACAGTGATCATATCAGTGCAGTGAGTCAGTCAGTATTAGCTCAGCCGGGTGTGCACTTTCAGCTCTCTCCAAATCTGATATATTTTCACACTCAATTTAGTTCATGACATCTAGAAAGGAGCTCAGATTTGTCTGAAACGCGAGGGGAGTAGCCTCCTTGAAGGAGAATCACAACAAGCAGACAAAAATACCTCCTGCTTCTTCCTCTGTCATTTACTCCAAGTTAACGTCTCTGCTTTTTGTTCAATTCCTGTATCGCTTCCTGCCGTGTTGCATATGCTCATATGCTTTTTTCAGTTTTTCTTTCCTCTTGTTATAAAATTGTTTTTGTGAATGGAAAAAGCCCAAAGTCTATGGCAAAGGTAGCTCGTCTCACCCACAGAAATCCCTGAAGCTCCTGAAGCAGCTCATTAGTAGTTTATCCAATGCATCACAATAGCCCACGTTTGCACAACACACGGCCCCCCCCGCCTAACCAAGCCAGGTATGGGCACTGTCACACATATGAATGCAAAGTGAATATAGCAGGTCATAGTTCACCAAAGTTGAACTCAATTTAAAGCCATGCTGCAGTTTTCCTCACCACAGGACGCTTTTATTTGCCTCCTCGCTTGCACAGATTGGATTCAAATAGGAGGCAAAGGTTGTGCCCCTGATACATTCAGGGGTTGACATTTCCAACGCGCTCTTTAAATGGTTGACCAATCACAACTGAGCGGGCTTTATCAGGAGGGGGGGCCTTAAAGAGACATGCGCTGAAACCAAGTGTTTCAGGCAGAGGCTGATATCGTACTTTAAACAAATAATCATAATTAACAAAAGTAAGCTTGTTATACATTTCTGTTAATTTGATTTATGCCTCTTGGTCACAATTTTTGCACTTCTGTGTTTTTGCAGTCATTTTGCAGATTTTTGTAACTGTTTGACTAGGCAACAAATGCCATTAGTCAACTATAAAGCCAACAGTGCTGCAAACCCTTAACTTTTGCTCATTATAATATCAGATGTACCATTTCCCATTATGTATATTGCAGTTACTGATCATCTCCTCAACCTTTTGATTATGTCGCTCAGCTGTCCCACGAATAGAACTGAGCCATTTCCACAAAAACATTGATCTCTTAGGAATGAACGTCTTTTTGAAGAATATTTACAAGAATATATGCTGCGTAATATCAGCCAGTGTCTCGCTCCAGTCCCAGTTTTTAAAATGAATGCCTCCCTCGTGGAAGCAAATCAGATTATTCACACTGGTGACAAATTGATTGGAAGGATGCTGAAGCAGCAGGAGCACTTCTCTCTGAGGGGACACACAGCATGAATACATCCTGTCCCATTTGCAGGGCTCAATCTCATACTTGTCACAAAGCAAAGTGTGAACACAAACACACACACATGTACACATGAGCAAGCCCATTCATCATGCTATAAACACTGACACAGACCTGAGCCAAGGAGCATTGATTTATCAACACAATTTTTATTTAGATTGATTTATGTCTTTTAATTTGTATTTGTCCTCTCTTTTTTTTATTGGAGGGGGTGTCTGCTCTCTAATTGAAGTGATTTTGTCATGTTGCCAGGCAGCAGGCACACAATTCAATTCATCCATCCATTCATTCACCATCTAACTCCGCAGCAGCACATGGTAGTAGTGTTTGTCCTGAGACAGATTAACCTCAAAGCTTTGTACTGCGGCTGTGTTTTTTCCTGTACTATCACCACTCCATCACACTCATTCAAACAGACGACTGGAGCCTGTCTCTCTACATCTCTTCTCTCTGAAATCTCCCCCCCCCCCTTCCATGTTTTAATGCGCTTCTCCTCTATAATCATCCAATTTGTCTCTCTGCTTTGACTGCATCTCCACCACACCTGTTTGCATGTCCCCGCCTGGGATTGCTGCGTTAGATTTCGTTGTAATTTAAGGAGGCAGATTTGACTTGTGAAGCAGAACATGAACACTTAATCTGTTTACTCGAATCAACTCGCGGAGCCATTTCAGTCGACAGTGTGACTGCCAGAAACACACATAGGTTAAAACACACATCTCAGCAGATCTTAGTTTAATAAATGCAATATCAGGAAAAGCATGTATGGTCCACCATTCTAAAATGATTAAAGGATTCAAAGGCTTCAAATTTATCAATGCTATGAGCTTCTTATTTCTTTCTACCTGCTGCCTTCACTAAATATCTAAATATAAGAACATATAATTATAAGTGAAGTAAAAAGGTAATACAATGATAAGAATTACAAAAATAATTATAACAATAGAGAATGTGCAAAAACAATTGTGCATATACTCTTATATAGTTTTTCTAATGTTTTTCATTTAGTTGTCAGTAGGAAATATAGGATATGTATCTAGAATTGCAATAACTATATCTGAGTAGTATTTAATTTATTCAGGATATGAATCTGTGGTGTCTGACCTCAACAACAAGCTTTTTTAATTAGTGTATTCAAAAGAAACATTTATGCAAATTAATCACCAGTTACTCCAGACAAACTGAAGAAAGTAGGGATTTAATTGCTACTACCATGCATGTGACCTTCATATTGTTGAAGTATACCACTGAAATCTTGGACATTGAGTAAATAACAGATGCTCGCCACCTCCGCATCACACGTTTCTTTCTTTGTGTTGCTAAAATAGAAATGTGAAATTTCATAAAGGCTGCAAAATAAGATGTAATCAGAGGCTTTGGGAACATAAGACACTGTTGTGTTAAAAGAAATCTGCTAATAAATATGAATAAGGAGTTTTAAGCAGAACACACACTAAGAGGGACAAAGAAAAGACAAGCATTTCATAAGGCATCGAAGGAGCTCCCTCTAAAGAAAGGTCTATAGATGAAAAGTGTGTTGCTGGTCTCTATACATTTCTTTTAATGTCTTATCTCTGGGGTTACCTACACATCTGTCTGATAAAAATGCACCACCGGAGATTTTTCTCTTTTCCTCCCCCTCACAGTAAAAAAAGGAAAGGGACTCCTGTATGTGTGCGTGTGTCTGTGGTTATTGTGGGAACAAAGGCAAGCAATAAGAATAAGTTATGATGCATGAGTCACAGTCAGAAAAGTTCACAATGAAAACATTTTGTCCGAGGACAATTCACATTTGAAATGTTGATTACAGCAGCAGAACAGAGTCTTTAGACTTGATTACATAGAGACTATTAATAAAGACATGCAGACATCGCATACTTTGCACAAGACATGCAGATCAATGAATGCACTTTGGGGTGAGAGGTTGAAGGTCTTGAGCTGTTAAAATTGAAGATATAAACGTAAACATTGCAGTGTTGTATCAGTCGAGTGGAGAATGGGCTGAGTTCACGCTGTGACTGTCTGTGCTGCCGTCGTCTGGGGAGTGATGAGCAAATATCTCTGACCCCACTGTCGGAGTCTGCAGGTGGAAGCTGGGGTGATGGAGGGGCTGAGACAACAGGAAGCCAAACTGACGCAGGGCAGCAGAGGCATTGACAAGCGGAGGGCGACATGGGAAATCTTTGCTAAATTGGAAGTGCCTGTATGATGGAGGATTGTGGAGAGTGAGGTATATAGCAGTGCAGCTCGTGAACTATAGCTCACAAGCGCCACTCTATTTTTATAGATTACTATTCTGTTCTTCAGATACTGAGAAAAAGAATAGGATTCAAATAAAATAGAATAAAATAGAACTATTTGGGGACAGTAATACCCACACAAAAAAACACAACGACACATCAGAGTGCACAATATTTAGGGCAGTTGTGATTTGCTTGAACTAGTGGTGTAAATGGTTATAATCTCAAAGGAGCATAGTGATGATGATGGTCAAAGTAGAGCCAATGAAACAGGTATGATGATGTAAATAGTTATGTAGCAATATGGTTTCAATTATAGGATATGTAATATAAATAATATAAGGATTATGAGCACAGTACAGTACAATAGAATACTCTTACTCCTTGTAATAATAATAATAATGTGATTGATGTGCTATAAGGGGTTAGGTGGACGCATAAAGGTCAGCTGACACACAGGGACGTCGATGGGGGGACAGGTTTGATTGTCACTTCATGACTTATCCTACATTCTTCACTAGCATCTGCGTGAGAAACACAACCTGATCTTGATTCTTCATCATCTTCAGATGGTACCGACAGAATCTCTTGCAAAGTGCATTGTTACAAACTATTTCTAGACATACAGTATGTAAAAGATGCACAGGGAAAAACCCTGATGTTTAGCAACAATAACATGATATGATGCAAGGTGTTGTGCAAGGTGCAAACAACTGAGACACAATAAGTTAAGGGACGACAGGGGAATATCTTTGCATTCTCATGAATACTAATGAATGCAAACTAGAAATGCTAAGAAAGTAGCAACCCACTGATGCAACATCATGGACATTGGCTTTAATCAGGCTAAGCGTTTGCCGATATCATGTCAGTGTATTTAACAGAGGCAAACGAACAAGAGGATTAAATTAATTCTGCGTTTTACATGAAGTGTCTGTGTTGAGTAGCTAATTAATGTACAGTAGGCTTAAGATTTTTTTCCCAATTTATGTAAAATCTCCAAAAACTGGATGCTAAACAGGCACCGAGTGTGAAGAGGCAGAGAATAGAGGTGAGAAGAGACAACTGTAACAACAACCAGTGTTTTGGAGGACTGAAGAAATCATTACATGGAAAAAAGAGCAATATATTTACGAAATGCTTATGTATTTCTACTTGTTAGTATTACATCTATATGGCACATGCACACCAGGTGATAAGGGGAAGCCCTGCAGCTCCACCCTCACTGAGGTGATTGACAGTCGTGGTGAGTGGGAATCCCTGCCTGAGGCGACTGCACCTGCTCACCTCGCGTTCCCAGGGAAACAGTCGCGCTGAAGTACTTTTTGTGCATACAGTCGGTGGTCTCACACTTTTGGACACCCTGGCTGCAGGGCTGGACAGGCCATCTGGCAGAACGGGCACTCTCCTCCTTTGCTGTCCATTGGTTCTTTGGCTTTAAGGACACTGGCCCGATCACATGTTTAAACCCCACCGCCTTTGGGTTAGCAACTTTCGTAAAAAGTGCATCTACAAGAATAAAATGCAAAAATGGATAATTGATAAACGCAAGGCAGGCAAAGGAGGTATCACTGGGCAAAAAGACATTAAGCTGATAGTGCCTAATGTGCCAAACTTTTCGGAAGCACCCAAGGGCAATAAGGGAGAAAAAAGAGGACGAGCGTGCACGGCGAGTAGGACTTACAGGAAGCAGAAGCTGTCTGATGACTGCCTCCTCAACAACATGTAATGAGAGAGGATGGTGATGAGCATTAGGCTATAACTACTCTGAGGTACAGGAAGCCATTAAGATCCCCTTGATAAAACGGAACAAAAAAGTGCACAGGGGAAAAAGCTAGCTGTTGTTTACAAAGTAACGTCGATATAACTGCCGTCTGATTGATTGTAATAATTATTATAATAAACCCATAGCAGAATCTGCAGTTCATGGGGTATTGGAGCCAATTAGAACCAGAACAGCAAGATGGTTCGAGTAAATTAGGTGACACGTAATATTCATCTTTAAGGTAAATATACAATCTCTTTTTTCCTTAAAGGTGAAAATAACAAAGACTTCCAGCCACCTCATTGGTCAACAGGGTGACCTCACAGCTAGAGGGCAAAACTTCAATTCCTGTCCTCCCCTGAAAATGAGGAACACTCTAAAGCTGTCAGAGGACAAAGGAAAAAAAAGAACCACATAAAGATGAAATACTGCTCTAGAAGTGAAACTAGAAGATGTTGTAATTAATGTTAAAGAAAAGGAGTGGCAAACAGAAGCGCACTCAAATTCCAGGAAGGAGACACAATAATTGTAACAGAAAATGTTGAATAAGAGCTTTACCAATATGGTGGAGATCATTTGAATGATTTTCAAAAAAATAGGGAAAAGGCCGCCACCTCCTTCCGAGGCCATGTAGACCAAAAGGGGTGAACCAAAATGAAGATTTTAGATATTTGGGTCAACAGGTTGTCCCACCCTTACGGCTGTTAGCCAGCAACGGAGCTGTAGTTGGACATGATGAGAGCGTTTTATTGCCGTTGTTTTTTTTAACATGTGTACCGTTAGCTGTTCAGCCTGATGCTTAACTTAAAAAGTAAGCATTGGATCTCATTGCTTGCCACCACCATTACCTCTCTTTTTGCCCCTGAAGGGAAATGAATCCTGGGATATGTTGGCCTGAGAAGAATGTACCTGTTGGAGCCTTTGTTGCATGGACACATCTGTTGGAGGAGCCTTCTAAATGGGACAGCCTCATTGTGCAGCTCTGACATTATCAGTGTTGAAATGCAGCCTCTGAAGGATGCAGCCCCTGAATTGGGACACATCTGAAGTTTCACTCTGGTCTTTAAGTTACCTGCCATATCATAAATTAAGTATCATCCAGGAACTATAATAGAATTTGGAAATAAAAATGGATGCCAAAAAGCTTGAACAGTGAGTAACAAGTAAACCTTATAAAGAAGTAGAATAATGCTGGAAACTATAGACCCACACATCTGTGCAAAGGGATGGAAAAGATTTTAGTCCAAAACATTTTCTAGAACTGTGCATATGTAAAATGTTCCCATCTGCTAAACCTGATGTATGCTCCAAATTCCAAAAACTAGAAGTTTTTTTAAACAGTCGGACCGACATTTATGAGGAAGGATGTGGCCATTATACAACAGATGGATGCAACAGACAATCGTAAGCCCATCTCTGAGAGCCGCTGTGACACGGAGACCTGATGAATAATTGACATCTGTTTCTCTGATCCTCCCACAGACCCAGGAGGACATCAATGGCCAGAGAGGCTGGGGAGAAAGACAGAAAGTGATTTGCATAGTGGCTTAGACAACATGTTCTGAACATGAGAGTAATTATGTTGAATCATTCCATGAAGCTTAAACGTGGGCAATCAGGGAAGAGACGGATAGTGGGCCAAGAAGATATTGACAAGTTAATGCAAGCAAAGGGGAAAGCTTGAAGACACATGATACCTGGCTGCATTCATTCATTCAGTTAGTCACCCGTGTCTCCATCTGAGGGATTTCCTCTTCAGAAACTCAGCACCTCACTTAACGCATCTAAAGGACAAGTCTGGTGATTTGTAGTCAAGTTTTCCTTAATGTCAACAAATCCCATGGAAAGAACAAAATAGGTGATTCATTTTTCCTACGAACAAGGAGTTGCCAAAACTTGAATATTGTAAGGTCGCAACCTTATTGTGTAAAGTGCCTTGAGATAATGCATGTTGTGATTTGGCACTATACAAATAAAACTGATTGAATTGATATAATTCCTCTTTACCATAGACCTTGATTACTGGCACAGAACTATTAAAAAAACATCAGGGATGATCCTTTATTCTGATTCAACCCTATATACACTGATCAGCTGCCATAACTAGAGATTGACTCCTAATGGGTCAAAGACATGTATTGGCGGGACCTCAATACACGCAGCTCAACCACGATCACTGCTGTGCAGACTCGGGCATCATCCATCTTTAAAAGTCTATGGGTTGTACCCTCAAAGTGGCTACCTCAGTATGCTAACTTGCTCACTATGGCAATGCTAACATAATGCTGATTAGCAGCTATAATGTTTCCCACTTTCAAAATGATAGCATAGCAAGCTAACATTTGTTATCACTTAACAAAGCTGAGGTTGATGTGATCATAGTAACATATTTCACTTAAAACCACAAATTTGAACCTCATGGTGGTAAAGTCTAGGGGGTTACCAATCTCATTAGGATTATTAGGATTGGTTATAATCAGATTTTTAACAATAGTCTTACATTTATTTGGGATAAATGGTTTTCTGGTAAAAACCAGAGAAGTCATAGAAAGTACGAAACCATGAGCTAACACCCGACTGGCTTAGATCTTTTCATGGGATTGTGAACAAAATGTAGAATATCATCAGCTTTATCTTTTTATTTCAGTCGTGAATCTATGTGACGTCGAGACTTCTAGTGTGCACTTCTTTTTTTTTTACCTGAGCTCATCTTGAGACCATCTACATATATTTTAGATGAGTCCCTGGAGAAATAGCAGTCATAAATCCAAGTGATCTACAGTATGGGTTTGAAAGCCTCTCTCTTATCAAATCTACTGGGGGGAAGGTGATTGAGTGGCACCATCTGCCTTCTCAACGCTGCCACTCTGGGTGACCCCAACTTTGAGAGTGGGAGAGAGCTTCACTGGCATCCTGACAAGGACCAGGTAAATGTGTGTGTATGTCTGAGTGCGTCTGCTTGAGTGGGTTCACAGTGATAAGCTCTGAATCACCCTGTGATTGGTAGAGAAGGAGCCAAGTCACATGGAGACCTGGAGACTGAGTTTACTCACGATCTGCAGCTGGTACTCCTCGATCTTTAGAATGAACTTCAACACGGTTACAAAGACGCCTGTGTTCTGTAACGACAAAAACAGCCACGGTGAAAAAATGCACTAATGAGACTTTACATTGTGGTTCAGTGCATGCAAAACACAGATTTAAGTAGAAAAACTCAATAAAGACACACACACACACACACACACACAGACAAGAACATTAAGTCAACATCTGTGATCACAGAGCAGTGAGTTGTAATTGCTGTGCTCCATTGTCCATCCTGCTGATGAGGGTTCAGGCTTTACCAGACACGGACACAGAAGAAATGTCAATAACGCCTTCACAACCTTATTCAAGATGATTGCTCTGACTTTGTGAAGCTTTTATTGTTATTTCTTTGACTGTGCAGAATTTAACTTCATATATTCATGGTGGGGGGGGGGTCTTGTTTCCATCTTCCTTTTTAGAGTCATATATATATATATATAAAGACCAACATTTGAATCCCTTTGTATTGACTTATCTGGTTCTTGTCCCGTATTGTTTTTCTTATATATATTTTAGATGGTTGATGTAATGAATATACAAATCACCATTGTCTTCCAACAGTTACTTGTGGCATAGAGTTGAAACTGTTTTATTTTGTATTTTTTAGACAAGACAAGGAGCTCTGACTAGGTGCTGCTGCTTTGAGGAAACATATTTAACCTTTTAAAATCATATGACTTTTGTGTGAATTCTTATTATGAAAAGACACAAGTAAGTAATGGCCACAAATGAATAATTAAACAATTAAATAAATGATGGCTTGAAGTTGAAATTCTTGATTAACGTACACATACATCCAAATTGTAACAAAATCTCTCTCTTTTTTTCAAAATGGCTGATCTCAGTTATAGGCTGATGCAGGTGCAAGAGCAGAGGAATATAAATGTTGAGATAATAACTGACCTCCAGTGAATACTCCATAATTACATTTCTGAATAGAAACAGAGATGGTTAATGTCCCCCTGTGGGAAAACTCAAACTAAGCAGATGGATGAGGGAATTGAAATTCACGAGAAGGCATGTAGCCCCTAGAATAATCTCGATAATATGAGGTAATCCATGAACATGACAGGATTATTTGAAATCCAGCGTGGGGATGTCTAACCAACATGTTCTGATACAGGGACACTAATTGCTGTTCTGTTAATATTTTAGTGCACAACAGCTGTGGAAATTATCTGGATTTACAGAATACGTTCTCGTCTCTGCAGAAAAAGCTACATTTTCCTCGGCTATCCCTTTTCATCTTTCATCTGATAATTACTTTAAAGTGCTCAAACAAGCCTGTGAGAGGCTCACAACCCTGACATGATTGTTTTCACTGGTGATTAGAGAAAGCATTACTGCAGGACGTCAGTTTTGAATGTTTGATCACGTCTGCCTGGCTGATTGCTCTCATTTTACATCTATAATATGTGTTTATTGGTGCAATCAGCTGCGGCAAAAAGGGTCATAGTGTGGAGAAGGGTTTTATGGCTAAATGTATTCATGTGCATGGAGCTGATGGTCATTACCAAAGGACAGAGAGGATTTCTTTGAACAAAAGAGAGTGAATGGGGAAACTCTAGCTCTTTAATGGCTCCTCTTCTGCAGAATTCCTCTAAAAGAATTTTCCTTGTTATCATGATTTCAGTCTGAAGTCGATGTTCTGATTGTCGGTGAGAAGCAAGAGTAGGGCACTAAAGAGGTGGATTGTGCAGGCGTGTGTGTGTGTGTGTGTGTGTGTGTGTGTGTGTGTGTGTGTGTGTCTGCAGTGCAAAGGAAGGGAAGAAAGAAATGTCTTGTCCTCTTTCACATGCACTAACACTGACCTTGAAGTCCTTTTCTTCATCTTGAATGAACATCATCAACCCCAATGTAACCCCCTGCACCTGTTCATACAAGTTATGTACAGATCAAGACACACACACACACACACACACACACCAGCTGATGTGTGGCTGAAAGTCTCCCATGAATTGATTTGAATAAGGATTAGGTCTGAAAGTGATGAATTATCATATATTCAGACACTTCATCATGTCAAATTGGTTCTTTTCATTTTTAACATTTTCAACTTTGACAAAGAGCTCATCATATATTCAAATATATATTGAAATAATTCAATGACTCACTCTGCAAAGTCTTGCTCTTTGGAAACACACAGTGAACAGTCAAACATCATCGCCTTTGTACATCAATAAATAAAGCACTACTACTAATTACAAGTGACACGTTTCCTCTCTAAATTGATTTAATAAAATATCACTTCAAACCTTGAATAATAATTTTCAGACACAAGAGTAACATTCTCTGTTTGTCCTTACTTGACAAAATGCATATTTATGACCTGTGTGACAAAAAATCCATGTTTTTGAATTAATCTGATGAAAAGAAAAAAGGAATGGAGCATCTGTAAAACCGACCAAAAACTTTAAAGGCACTCTGTAGACCAAACTAGAAAATGTCAACAACAAAAAAAACGCCCCTTGCAGGAGGGATCCACACCAAAATTCAACAGGTTCTTCCTTGGCCCATGTTCCATCCTTCCACCAAGTTTGTTTGGGTCCAGTTCAGCGGTTTTTGTGTAACTTTGCGGACAAACAAACAAATGAATAAGGTAGAATGACACTCAAAAACACTTGAAATGTTAAAGAAAGTGAAAAATAAATTTATGGATCTGCCCACTGATACAGATCCGCATCAGATTTACTGGGGTCTTTCCTGACCCACACCACATCCTTCCAAGTTTTATGGTAATCCGTCTAGCAGTTTTTGCGTAATCTTGCTAACAAACAAACCTATTTAAATAATGCCTTTTAAAGCCGTTTCTCACATTTATGCATTTCTTCCCTCATCAAATACATATCTCAGCGGCATGTAAAAAGAATCTGGAACAAGAGGAATAATCAATGTTTGCTTCAACTGCTCATAAAATGTGTCCACACGGCTCCTATAATCAGTGTTGAGGGGTCATTAGCGCTTCCATTGAAAGGGTCATGAGGTCAACAACACTGGAAACTGCTAGTTAAACCTGCAGCTGGCTGAAGGACGCTGAGAGCAATGAAACGTTTTAAGTATGACTCAAGATTCAAGATTCAAGATTCAAGATTCAAGAGTTCATTGTCATGTGCACAACGATAACATTAAGCAGTCGCTTGCAATGAAATGCTTGGGTCACAGGCTCTCTTATAACAATGCTCAATCAACATTTTAAATTTAAAATAAAATATACATATCTAAAATATATATATACACCTAAGAAAAAAGAAAAACAATAGTGCAAGTGTGTACAATAGTGCAAATATGCAATAGTGCAAATATGCTAAGGTGCAGAGTTATGACAGATTGGAGGAGTTTAAAAGTCTTATGGCCTGGGGGATGAAACTGTCTCTGAGCCTGGTGGTGCGGGCCCTGGATGCTGTGGTACCATTGGCCAGACGGCAGCAGGCAGAACAGTTTATGGCTGGGGTGATAGGGATCTTTAATGATCCGGTAGGTCCTCCATGGATGGTAGCTCCATCCTGGTGTTGGGCAGACTTCACCACCCTCTGTAAAGCCTTACGGTTCAGGGTGGTGTAGCTGCCATACCAGGTGGTGATGCAGCCAGTCAGGATACTCTCTATGGTGCACCTGTAGAAATTGCAGAGAATCCTGGCATCCATGTTGAGCCTCCGCAGCCTGCGGAGGAAGAAGAGCCGCTGTCTGGCCGTCTTCCTGATGGAGTCTGTGTGATGGGTCCAGGTCAGGTCATCACTGATGTGGACCCAGAGGAACCTGAAGCTGCTGACTCGCTCCACCGTAGTCCCGTTGATGGACTCGGTGTTAAATAAAAGCCTGTCTCTGTTTCCCGCTGTTGAAAGTGCGGTCGCTGCAGTGGCATTTGGTTCTTCTGTTCGCTGCATTGAGCCTCCTCAGGGGAGGACAGCTTGCTGACACTTGTGCCCTCATTGCCAGCTGCCAATGCTCCCTTCACACCCCAAGAAAAAAACCCACGACCCAGAGAGATGTGTCACCTTTGGCATCATTTGCTGAACGTCACCAAGCTGATTTTTTACAGATTTTACAAAGCTACAAAATATATGTTAGATTTGGGAGGCTGGGAAAATCCTAAATAATGCTCATAATGTCATTAATAGACTCCCCTCAGCTGAGTTTTGGCAACATGCTGTGGCCCTGCTCTCCCTCTTATTCGGCATTTATTGCTCAGGTCAGCAAGACAGTGATGAATCTGTCTATTATAGGCAGCTGGTGAAGAGATGAAGAGGAGGCTACCAGGTTTTCCCTCTCCTTCTCTGTCAACATGCATTAGCTGCAGGTTAGAGGGAATTTGTCACATGGAGATTTATTTCTTATGATTCCACAAACTTACCTCATGTCATGCTGGCAGTCCAACACAACCTCTTTGTTTTCCCTAATTGTTCAGACCATAGACTGTTTATAAAGATGGATGACATGTCTCCACTTCCTCCCACTATCCAAAAATGAAGCCAAAATATCCTGGATACTAACGCTGCCAGAGTTGTGTGCAGTAGCATTCAGGGGATGGAACAGTGATATGGAGATCTTAGTTTCGTCTTAGTCTTACATAGCACCTTTCTATTGTTAATGACCCCTCAAAACACTTGACACACAGCTCTACTATATGCTACACTTGTAGCACATACTGCTGGCACAGCCGTCAGGAGCAGGTCTGTGTTCAGTATCTTATCCAATGACACAAATAACTAATTAATATCAAACTTAGGGAAAAAGTAGGTATACATACATCAGTGTATATAAAATGAACAAAAACATAATCCCCAAAAAAATATTTGACGAGTACTTTGACTAGTTTAGTTTGGTCCATGTCCCATTCACTTACATGGAGGAGGAGGGGTTTGTGAGACGCTTTGGCTTTACTTTTGGCAGCCGTCATGTCGTCCATCTTTATACACATGGTGACTTTGGTTCAGACCAAATGGGACACAACCAGTATCAGTAAATCAATGTCCTCGTTATTTATTTAAAATGTTTACACCAGTTTCGTTTTAAATGTTAAGCTGCTCCCAACAGTGTGACTGTGTGACATCAACAGCTCATTCATTTTGAGCCCTTCAGGGCACTGAAGTGTAAACGAATTAGTTTTCAAATATATACGTGTCTTGACATTTAATTTTACTGGTGCTTCACTCATCACCTCATCTCAAAGATTTTGCCCTCCCCAGTCTATTCCTCGCTCCCGCACACAAGTTTCCCTTGCAAATGGATTTCTTCTTTCTCAAGTGAGTGTGTGCCACGTCTCGTCCTCTTCCCGCCACGGCCCTCTCCGCCACTTCCCGACTAATGGAGGCTGCACACAGAATTACACTTGGCTCGTGCCGGGAGGAGACGACCTTATAAATGTACATGTAGAGGTCACTGGTCAATGTGGTTCTAAAGACTGAGCCATGATCGGAGCAGCTCACGAGCCTCGCTCCCCCACGGCACATGCATGTTCAAAATGGCAGCTGGTCATTACTGTGCCGATCACAGTTATGGGGACTTTACCATCCCTGTGTAAAACTGAGAGCCACAAAGCTGCGCTATCAAGTTGCTCTGTTGCTCAGGACTCGCTGAAGTGTCTCTAAGAAACTCCTAAACCGACACATTTCATTCACTCTTTAACTCTAAACTCTGCTCTCACTAGCCACCCTCATGAGCCGGACTCACTGATGTTGCATTTCCTCTCTTGTCACTTGTCCTGGTCCTTTGTTTGTGCAGTAATTAATTAACTGAATTTGCACAAATTATGTGAGCAGTGCACTTATTCTTCAAGAGCTGGTGGAAAGGGAAACCGAACTAAAACATATTGGCTAGAAACAGGACTGTGTCTGCTGTAGATATTTGCTAAAACGTTCACTGCATCAACTTTATGTTTGATTATTTGTTGTGTTTACAGCTTGTATCTTGAGATCTTGTTAAAAATGTATAAAATGGATACAAGGGCACTCGGCGCATACCTCCTCCAATTTATCACCATATTTTACATACATGTAGTGAGGTCAGATACATCCACATTATTATTCGTATCTTCATAAAGTTTCACCTGTTCATAGATATTAACACTACTTTTCCATAAAGATGTCTGCATTATTTCTCAAGAAAGTCTTAAAAGTGTTGAAAAAAACAGCCTGTCCCGCCATGTTAAAATGAAAAATGATTCCTGGATCCGCTCCTCAAAATGTTCTTTTTTGGCCCACACTCCGCCCAGTTTCAAGAACATCAGTTCAGTAGTGTTTGTGTAATCCTGCGTACAGACAAACAAACACTAATGAAAACAAACATCCTTTTTGGAGGTAATAAAAGATCAAATGTTGTTGACTCCATTTTCCATTTTTTCTTGAGACCACATAACACACAGCAGTACATGCAGACCTAAATGCTGCAGTTATAATATCATTTAGTCACCAATTTTATTCCTTCTCATCACAGCCCACAGCAACACAGGATATTCAAAAAGCCCAAGTATGTTTGGGATAACGTTTTCATTAAGTCCTGCTGGAGGTCACAGACTTACAAGGCCTCAAAGTGTCCTCCATCCTTGTTCAGTAAATACAGAAAAGACCTGGACACGCTTTAAATGACCTCACTCATAAGAATTCACCTTGAGTGTGCTTGCATTTCAGAGTCCAGAGGATATTTAACAATAAGAAATCAGGAATTCATGGTCAAAACATGTATTTCGCTGTATTAATGGTAAGTGCAACATCTGTACTTTTTACTTACAGGCTCTGAAAGTCTGAATTTTGCTGAATCCAAATCAAACCTCATTCGGTGGCACTATATACTTCCACAAGACAACTACACTGATAAGTGGTGTTAAAGAGAGGGCAGCTATTTAAAGGCGTCTCTAACCACAAGGCGATGTGGTAAGCGGCAGTTCTGTTGAATCACAGCGCATCTGAGGGTTTGAGCAACAAAACTGAAGTTCGTCCTGTTCACACAAACAAGGTCAAGTCTTGGGATACAGCTGTGAGTCATGTTGAGAGAATTCCTCATCTAAACAGTGGGCTGACATACTAGACTGTGTGTGTGTGTGTGTGTGTGTGTGTGTGTGTGTGTGTGTGTTTGTGTGTGTGTGTGTGTGTGTGTGTGTGTACATATGTGGGAGTAATCAGTTTACGCAAAGTTCCTTCTATTAGATGGAAAAGGTGAAACATACAACCAACAACCTACAGACAACCACCACAAGTATTTGCTAATCAGCATAGAAACTGTTACATTTAGAAACAATGCACATTAGCTTCCAAGAATACCAAAGGTTCTGCTTGGAAACATAGACTGTACATAAAGATCACTGGGCAGGATCCAGAGATGAATACCCTGGAGTCTGCGTGGTAGCAAGCGGGGGAATGGAGCCTCAGTATCAAGGTAAACAAAACCAACCAGGAAAAATGAGAGCTTGAACTGAATAATTATTGTCTTTTTAATTTTGCTCATGTCCCATCCACCGGCATAGAGGAGGTGGGGTTTGTGGGATATACTGCAGCCAGCCACCAGGTGGTGATCAAGATACTTTGGCTTCACTTTTGGCTTCACTCATGTTGTCCATCTTTATACACAGGCTATCATTGCGGTGGGGGAGAGGGGAGGATTTTGGAGTTTGTTTTTTGAGGAGTTTGTTGCAGCATGTAACCTCACCAACAGATGACAATAAATCCTGCTCACAGGAAAAGATTTTATAAATTAAATGTACTGTTATTACCACATTTGGCCACAGTGGCTGCTAGTTAATGATTGTATACATAGAAACATAAGTATAGAAGAGTCTGGTCCAATCTGCCTTAGTCATATCTGTTTTGCTAGTTTAAATTAGCAAGTAGTAGGTTATATATGTCTGTTTCAATACATTTTCAGTTAATTGCCAAGCTTTGAGTATTTTTAGAACATATTTTTTACAAATGTTGTATTTATTTCAGATGATCTGTGTTTTTAGGAGCACTGTAAATAGTAATCTGCAGCCTTTGTAAAAAATAAATAAAAAATGAGAGGACAACTGTGATGCTACATATGACAAACTAAAACCAGCAGAGATGAAATTTGGCAGGAATCATCTTGTTTGTCCTTCCAAGAGAGATCATGAAGAACAGCGGCAGATTCGACTCAAATTCCAGGGAGAAAAAAGAAAGATTGATACAAACAAATACAACATATCTGTGCTTTTTGTTTTTTAACACTAAAACTCGATGTGGTAATCTGGTAGTTGTGGACATCTGCCACTTCAATCTAAAACGAGTGGTTGATGCATCCACCCTGAAGTGAGCTGGAAACACTGGACTGATTCCATGTGTTTGAATACAGGAATATGATGGGTAGAGGAAACAAGAACCTGTTCTGCTGTTGCTTCAAAGCTCAGATGAGCATGTCTCACTGTCTGGTTCAACAAACACTGTTGGACTGCCTGAGCAGCTATAGTTTGGACCAACAATCCCCCTGACTCAGGCTGTACGTCTGCAAAGGAATAGATCTCATAGAGGAAGGAGACCACATCTTATGAGTCTATACTCAACATAATGAAAGATAACAGCTGATGGGATGAAACCCCTCAGGAGCTCTTTTGGACCAGTATAAGGACTAATGAAAACTCTACTCACAGCACAAGTAATCGAATCTGCTCCACATATGTGATTTGTGAATATGTCATTTTTCTTTTTTCTTTATGCTATGTCTTACGATGTATACACCCGAACAAATACCTGTACTACCACCCCTACATTTATGGATATTAGTGTAATCATTAAAAACTCTAGTCACCACATTAAAGCAGATGTGTTCTCTTTCTTTTAGTCAACAAGGCTACTAAGCACTTTAAACAATCACTAGATTTAGGTTTGCAGGTTTGTCTCTTGCTGTTTTGCCACTGGACACTTTGTCCTCCATCTGTGATGCTCAACGTGTGATCCATGATACTGTAGCTGTGCAGTTCACATGTGGTGCTTACTGCTACTAAAATACCGGATTGTATGTGTCGTGTTTTCATTTTTCTCAAGATCATAAAGGCTTTAACGTGATCACAGGTCATCTCCAGTCAACTATAACCAGAACCTTATCCCTAACCTTAACCATGTTCTCACCATCAGGTCTCTGGCAGGGTGCATTCCATAGCAACTTACTGTAACCGTCACAAATAAATTACCAGAGGCAAGTCTTAACCCTCAAATAGTCCATTGGAAGTGGGTTAGATGGTGAGAACAAGCCAAAATACATCACTCCATAATACACGCACGCACGCACACACACACACACACACACACACACACACACACACACACACACAGTATGTAAGTAGCGTCACCACCACTTACTTCTCTTTCTCTCTCTCTCTCTTCTGAAGTCATTGATGTGCAGTATACAGCCTCCCTCTCTCTCTCTCTCTCTCCCCTGAAGTCATTGCTGTGCAGCCTCTCTCTCTCTCTCTCTCTCTCTCTCTCTCTCCCATGAAGTCATTGCTGTGCAGCCTCTCTCTCTCTCTCTCCTGAAGTCATTGCTGTGCAGTGTGCAGCCTCCCTCTCTCTCTCTCTCTCTCTCTCTCTCTCTCTCTCTCTCTCTCTCTCTCTCTCTCTCTCCTCTCTCTCTCTCTCTCTCTCCAGTGTGGAGCTGGAGCAGGAGCAGGAGCAGGAGGAGCGCGGCTGTGCGGCTCCACACTTCAGGATCACAGGCTCTCCGGGGCGGTAGAGAGTCCACGGCACTACCGCTCAGTTTGACTCCAAGTGCTTTCAGTCCCTCGCTGCTCCATGGACGCACCAGCAGCCTCGACAACATGCCCCTCTGAACGCTCACACACGCCGTCTTTTGTTTAGCCTGAGCGGTGGGAGAGAGGGGAAAAGTCTGCAGGATCACTTTCCATATTCTCCGCGGAGGTGAGTCGAGCGTAAAAGGGATTTTTTTTTCTCCTCCTCCTCTTCTTTTCTTTTTCGCCTCTCGCAGTCCCCTGACTTTTTTTTTTTTCATTTTTCCCTGGAAAGGAAGCGGTGCTGTTTGCCCCGGGTCTACCTGCACCGCACAGCACCCATGAATTCAGATAAAAATGTGTACCTCGGCAGAGACAAAGGCATCATGCGGAAGAGAGCCCTGCTCCTTCGGAAAGGTTGCAGCTTCGAGATTACCAGGTAGGTCCTCTTCCTTTTTGTCTGGGACATGAGGGGCGATGTAAAAAAAAAAAATGGCCAGACTATCCCACATAAACTGCTCTCTCCTGCAGGGAAGTGGCACTTTTACATGAGGAGGAGAAGAGGGTTTATTTTGGTCATCTGTCACCTTGTGCATGGGTTGGTGATTTATCCAGTGCGCATTAGGAGCAGAGGGATGCCCCCAAACAAACAGTGTATCCAAAGTAGGATTTGTCATGCAACCAGCTCTTTATTCCCTCCTCTGTGTCCAAACCAAACCTCCTGATTCCCTTTGTTCATCTTCTTCATATTTTCAAATCTCCACACCGCGCGGTTACATGCCCGTCCAACGCGTTACGCACGGATACGTGTCGTCTGCACCTGACTCCGCAATGTTGACAGTGCTGCTTTCGTGGCGGGACGCTGTCAATCACCCTGCTGTTGCCAAAATCAGATGTTGATTGGGCAGCAACTGCAACCCCCGGGGCCTCAGTGCTGTCCAATCATGCGCCACACAGGGGGCGCACAGATCATGCACGTTTTAATTCACCCCCTGCTCCTAAATATAGCTTACAGCAGACTGAGGGATCAGATCACCTGCTGCAGTCTGAGGTCCCGCTGTACACCTGTATCACACGCGTGCGCGCGCACACACACACACACACACACACACACACACACACACACACACACACACACACACACACACACATGACTAATGACTTCAGAGGACATTACATTGACTTACATTGATTCCCTTTGGGCTTACTCAAACCTTAACCCAGCTGCTACTTGCCTAACCCTAACCCTAACCTAAATTTAACTCTAACCTAAATCTTAACCTTAACTCAACCTTACCTTATGAGCAATTCGCGTTAGTGTAGTGATATCTCCGCCTCCAAGCTTAAACCTTAACCTTAACCTTAACCTTACCCTTAACCTTAAACTAAACCTAAACCTTGAACTAAGCCTAAACTTAACCTCAAGGTTTTTGTCCCCACAAGGAAGACAAGTACACATAATGTGACTGTGTGAACAGATTTAGGACTTTTTATTAACTTTCGTTCATTGTGGACAGCCTAACCAAAACCATATCCAAACCTTTACTTTGACCAATTCATAGCTTATCCTAATATGAACTATAACCACGATTCCCATATTACAACTAACCTTAACCAGGACCTCAGACATCACATCTTGCCTTCTTGGCAGATACACTTCAGCTCATACGACCTCTCTGCATGGTGCAACTGTTTTTTGTCAAACCCGAGATACATGGTCTCCTGTGGTCCCCTCCAGCAGGACAACACCCCAGACAGTGTGAAGGTCTGAACCTGCTCAGCTCTTTGTGTGGTCTGTTCCCAGACTATTTGTGTGCATGTATGTGTGTGTGTGTGTGTGTGTGTGTGTGTGTGTGTGTGTGTGTGTGTGTGTGTGTACTGTGGTTTGGAGCAGTAAATATTTGGTTTCACTTTCAATGATGTCATACCAGCTCCTTAACATAATCCCTCTATGTCCACAACACTCCCTGGGGATCAGGAACTAGCTTTAGGGCATCATCTTTAACCTCAGAGGTGCTCTCATTAAAGCTGCAACTAACAATCATTTTCACAATAAATCAACCTGCCCATTACTTTCTCAATTAATTAATGAATTTAACTATTTTTATAATTTTTTTGCAGTTTTCATTGTCAGATGAACATCGTTTTGTGACCTTTCTAGGTCAAACTTGAGCTTGTGTGTATAAAGGACCAGATTATATTATAACTGGAGCTTAACCAGATTTAAGTTTAGATAAATAATCAATCAAAAATATAAAATACCAACAATAACATGATCAAATAACCCATTGGTGCTGTTTAAAGGTAATCTAGCTATACTTATATTGATATTGACTAAATAAACAAATGACCTTTAGTGAGTTAATACATAATTATCTTGCCAACGAGGATGTATTCATCTGCGTTTGTATGTCTGTAAGTTTTATTATATAATTTAAAAACTACTGGACGGATTAGCATGAAACCTGGAGGAAGGATGATGTATGAGTCAGTGAAGAACTCATTAAATATAGGTGCAGGTATGGTTTGTGAAATCGGGCACTTTTCAACATTTTCCCTGATTCCTCAGAGACTAATTCATGGATCTTGAAGAAAGAAAAAAGTCAGGCATGTTAAGGGGAATGATTTTTATGTGTGTGCGCACTTTGGTGCAGATCCAAATAAAAATGTGGATCAATTGAATTTAAACTTTCATAAGGTGACTGTCTCTACTGAGTGCCTTTCTAGTTGTATTCAATTGACTACAATATAAAACCAGGAAACATTGAATATTGTCTCATTTGAGAGCATGAAACCGTTAAATATTTTTGTTGAAAGAATTACAGTCAATCAATGTTTAAAATGGCAGTTTAATTTCCGTTCAATCAACTAATCATTGCTGCTCTAGTTTTCTCAAGACTATTCACATCACCCCGCCACTCCTCCTCCCACCTCCACGCTTCTAATTTCCTGCTATTTCAGACAGTCTGTGGAGGTGTGCAAATTTACTCATGCATCTCGCTTCATTGCTCTATTAGCTGATAACTTTGTCCAGCATGTGCGTGTGTGTGTGTGTGTGTGTGTGTGTGTGATGGTGAGACGTGTGTGTGTTCTCAACTGCCAGGTCTGCCTTTTCCAAATAAAAGTGTTAAATGTATTCAGGTTGAGAGTTGTGCCAAGCTTTCTTTCAAATTACACATCCCTTCTAATTTGCTTGATTCTCCTTCCTGTGTCGTATAGTGCAGGGGGTTGCTGCCTCTCTGTGTGCCGTGGGCCCAGTCACATAGTATGACTACGACTTCCTGGCAGACTGTCTCTCAGACAGCAGCAGTTTAACAGACAATCAATCAGAGCCGGGCCTGAAGTGCTACTGCATGGGGAAATAGATTCTCCACCGTACTGAGGGGATGTGAAAGACACTCAAGTAAAGGGCTGCTGCTGCTCAGGAGTGTGTGTATAATTCATTGTGCTGCAGTGACGCACAGCCATACAGACCCAACACATCTGAACAGCTTCATGTGCACACACACACACACACACACACACATATGTTAGAAACCTAGCTTTCACATGCATATTAACACTTGCACACACTCTCGGGCTGAACAGTTCCCATATGCATGTCAAAGTGTGTCATGAGGTAGTTTCTGTCTCGACGTTGATCGGCCCTTTTTGGCTTCTCCGGGCTACAGACATCACAATGTAAAAATGAACTCTCTATGTCTGCAACTATATAATGTTTACCTCTGCCAAGGAGCTTATGTTTTCACCCCAGTCCCTTTGTTTGTTGGTTATTTTGTTTGTAAGCAAGGTTCTGTAAAAACTACTGAACGGAAGGATTTTTCTCTGTTTCTTTAACATAATGTTTTGTATGTAATTTTTGTGTGTAATTTGGTGCAGTTTGAGTGTATGTAAGGGGACTGTTGGGCCTTGATGGACACATGTGCTCTATTGAGTGACATTCTAGTAAAATATTCAATCTTTACTTTCTCTTTATTTAGCCATTTAACAAATCTCAAATCATATGATTTGACGTCAGTGCTCGTAATGATTTGGGATGTATTGTTTTGATGAATGTTTTAAAAGTTGAAAGCAACCAGTTTGTCTCGGCGGAGTTATGAGCTCTACCCAGTGCCATTTTAACCTGGCGATTACTGTCTTCATACATTTTTTGTACTACAAATTATTAGAAAACAGAGAAAAAGACTCATTGTAGTTTCCTAAAACCCCAAGATGACGTCTTCACATTGTTTTGTCTTACCAACAACATCAAACCCAAAGATATTCAGTTAACGAACACATAAGACCTACAAACCCTCACAAATGAGACAAATAAATATTTACTCAATTCATTTTAGTTACTTTTATGTCTACAAGCTAATTAATGCATTGCAACACCTCAAGAACTCTCCACCAAAAACCTGAATCTACAGGTTAAAGATTATTTAAGAAGATTATGTCAAAGTCTTTGGGAAAAGTTATTTGTGTGAAGCTATCGTGATCTGTGCTGAGGCCCAGGAGCTAATCTGCTCTGAGATACACACATCACATTTCATTATTATTTCTCTGGCTCTGTTTTGGACACGGTCTCATTGTGACTAAGCCTTATCTAACAAAGTCAGCGGGCTGCCAGCTGGTGGATAATCTCTCTGACAGCAGTGGCCAGAGAGTTCCAGGTGGAAGCAGAAAAGTTAATCGGACGACTGGGGCCAATCATTTGGCCATTTTTCCTCCTGGTGTGCTGGTCGCAGGTGGTTGGAAGGTGAAGGTGCCTGCATGTTGGTTCACGATTTTTAGTTTCTGTATGTGTTTCTGTATCTGTAATACATATGTAACGTGTGTGTGTGTGTGTGTGTGTGTGTGTGCATGGTCATGTTTGTTACCTCTTCTGGACCTTTCTAGCATAGACACTGACCTTTTCAGGACCAGTGGATCTCATGGGGACCAAAGCCTGGTCCTAATGAGACAAATTCTCATTTCTCAGGTTAAGGTTAGTGCTAAGATGGGAATTGTGGTTTGGTTAACGTTGGGGTTTAAGGCAAATTCATAGTTCCCACATCTGCCAGTGCATTATGGTCCTCATGATGTAAATGTCATCAAACGATCCCCTGTGCCGACAACCATGTGCAGCCCAAAATTTGTGAGCGCGCTGACTGTACACATTGACTGCATATGCTCCAGGTACAATGTATCCACTGACTAGAATGTAATGGGATGTGAGATCACTTACGCATTGCTGGAACACGTGACAGAGGCTTATCCTCATTTTACTACAACCGGAACCCTGGTCATGTACGTGTGACTGTAACAAGTGCGCAACTCTCTGCAGGCACGGAAAAAGGAAAGTATGGTCAACCCTTTAGGCATGAATTGGTCATATTAAGGTTATGGATAAGGTTTTGGTTATGCTGTCCACGTATGGAAGGTCCTGATAAGGATAGCTGCGCAATCTTTTGTGTGTGTGTGTGGCTCGCTGTATCTTTGCTTGAGCTACGTAAGCCACGACTAGAGCAACAAACCACTGCAGATGGTTAAGTTGCTTTCTAGATAAAGAAGGCGCCATGCAGAAATAGAATAAAGAGGATTCTTCTCTCTAAATCTGATTTGAGTTCATTATGGTGTTGCATAAGGAAGCAGGCACAAGCTCTTTGGCCTCAAGTCTTGATCTTGACAGAGAAAATGTTCGGATGTCCAACAGGAACAACACATTCTAACTTGTTTAGTGTCTTTTTCCATTATTTTCCTTAGCAATCAAACTATGTGTCTTAGTAAACCGTCTCTGTCGCTGAGCTCTTGGCTCTGGCATGTCTCAGTGTACTTCCAGTCAGCCCTGGCAGAGTTTGTGTGAATGAGATTAGGCCTACAGCGACACATGAAGGAGCCAAGACAGCACTGGCTCGACTCTGACCACAGACATGGCAGAGCAAATACAGCTCTACGGGAGACACTGCCAGAGAGACTGAAGAAAATTCATGTGAGCAGACATAAAGTACTACAAGCATACAAACCGTGACCACTGCAGGACGGTGTTTTCTGATGGAGCCAGTATCAAACATCACACAAAGTCTCAGCGCCATGCTCTCTATGAACCCAGCAGCTGATTGTGATGCGGTGGAAAGGAACCTCATTGCGTGGAATCTTTTCAGGCTCCATTACAAAACATTTGTAGTTCATTTAAGGAAAGGCATGCACTGGCAGGGAGCGTCACGGTGAGGGAAGGGAAGCTCATTCATCATCGAGCTAAAGCTGTGCGGTGTGTGATCAGAGCTTGTTACTATTGTGTGGTTTTGCATCACTAAATGAGCAAATAAGGCGCCTGTTTGCAATGTAGGAAGGAACGATCAGGTATGAATCCACAGATTAATGAGGTTTGAAATGTTTGCGTGTCCATCAATCACTCAGCTCCGTTTGCCAATGTTACCCCTCCCTGCTTTTGCAGCCCATGCATGGCTCCATTCATCCACTATACACAAAAAAGATCCAGCGGCAGCTTCGCCCTGCAATCTCAGCCGCAGTCGGCGAGCAAAAATAGACCATCGACGAGCTGCAGCCTCTGAAACTCTCTGACGCTCCTTTTCACTGCCTCGCCCCCCCCTCCTTCTCCTTCCTCCCCTGAACTTCTCACATCGAAGGTCGTTTGAGTGCGTTTGCTTTGAAACGCTATCAGTGTCTTCATTAACCTCGCCCACTGCCAAAGCCACAATGTTTGTGACTATAGTTGCCGGGGGGTGGGGGGGGGTTGTTAGCTGCAGCTTTCCGCTTGTTGGATTGGCACAAGACGGTTTCCAGATGTAGCCGAAGTGCACCGCGCTCCGTTCAAGTGCACTGTAAACAAAACGGGCGAGGGAGTTGAGAGCATGTTCGTCTTTAAAAGAGAGAGGGGGAAAAAGGAGAAGGAAATATGTATTAGGGTTTGTCCTCATGTGGTTTCCTGGCAAAGCTCTTACAGTAGACTTCAAAGCGGTATGCGAACGAAGAACATGTGTTTTCAATGTCAGACATGTTTTTTAGGTTTTTTTCAGAACTGGTAATGCACAGACGGGACCATGTTGATGCGTTCTCAGACAAACTGGGTGAAAGTGGTTGAGGGAGGCTGAGCTGCTGGGGTCTCCCTCTGTGTTACAGTCTGTCATAAAGCACCCAGCTGGGAACTGGGATGATGGACATTTTTGCTGACTCAATGCACTTGACTGCTTTACGTACTGGGAAAGTTGTTTAGCTCACTCTCAAACACGCACACACACACACTGGACACCGATATTTTCCTCTTGCATCAGTAGAGCTGCAATGTTTAGTCGACAGATAGAAACATTATTGATTTTAAGAGACGGCATTTCACCTGTACCTGCATCTCTGTTCTAACTTCCAGTAAAATATAGGATTCAGTATGAGTGTCTTTTATTTGATTATGAAGCTTTAAGCCTCCCAGCCACCTCTGACAAGTTCTTGCTGGCTGTTTCTTGGTCAAAGCAAAAGGCCCGGTCGCACATACGTAAATGCGAAGCAATCGCGTTCACTAAAAATTAACTCCACTCAAAGCCACATTGCGATTTGCTTTGCGTTAGGAATTGTTTTATTCGGCTCATCTTAGAAGATGATTAATCAGTCAATCGAGAAAATAAAATTAATTAATCTGAAATAAAAACCATTGAAGAATCATCTAATCACCTATTTTTAATCTTTTTTATTGCTCGCATTCGTCTTAGATCTATCTCGGTGGCTACATTTCCCAGAGATTAGGAATGTTACGCTAGTGGCTAATGCTGCTAATGTAAACCCAAGCCACCTTCAAGCAGAGATGAAGATAGGGTTAAGATAAAATAAGATAATCCCTTATTAGTTCCACTGTGGGGGAATTTGCTATGTTACAACAGCAAAGGGGATAATAGAAATATGAAAAATAGAAAATAAAATAGTAAAATAACTCCATACCATTTTCTTTTCAGCCCAAACTTAAGAAGTGACGTCAAAAAAATTCATTACATTTTATGCAATAGCTTTGAATTACTTTTTTTATGCACTATTTTTTTTGTGCACACACAAACTTTGATATGTAAAATTGTCACTCCTTTGCTTTAACATCATCTAAATCGCTAATCGGATCACAAATAGCTGCCGGACAACTTTATATTGATCAGTTAGCCACATTCACTCAAGCCTGAAGAAGATGACCTATGATCTCTCGCACCGTGTTCATGCAGTGTCGTCTCACTTGTTTGACTTCCATAGAAGGCTGTAGCTGGGAAATTGAGGCGGAGTGCGCAAGGCTCATGGTTCTGCTCTGCTCAGCCATACAGTCAGTCCCTCAGTGAGGTCTGATAAACACTGGACTGTAATCACTCCCATATGTGGCTGCATAGCTCAGCACAACCCGGCACAGTTCAGCCAATGCGCACAATGCAGAGCACCAGGCTCATTTAGACAGAAAAATAGACTCAAATTACTAGAAGAAAAAAAAAAAAGGCTTGATTACAGCCCTATGCAAACTTTCCCTCTTTGACGGGAACATCTGCTTCCATTTAGGGCTTTAAGACACATACCTTTATTAAAATGCACTGTGCACCGCTTCGGGAAAACTTGGAGGCTGGAAAAATATTCTCCCATTATAGTTGGCTGGAAGAAAGCCAGCGTGCTGAACTGGGTATCAACTGAGATGTGGCCAGCTCCAGCACGGCCACAAGCCACATGTGTACAAGACTCATACTGGCAAAGTGAAAGTGAGTGTGTGTGTTTGAAGTGAGTATGAAGGTGCAGAGGAAATGTGTGTGTCTGTTAGTGTGTGTGTGTGTGTGTGTGTGTGTGTGTGTGTGTGTGTGTGTGTGTGTGTGTGTGTGTGTGTGTACAGTTTCAGCTGGTTCACACCAGCACACTGCCCCCGTCATAACCCTCAAAGCGAGATCCAGGAGAGACGGAGGAGGAAATGGAGCCTGTGAAGGGTTACTGTTGTACATTTTTACCCTGCGGTTTTCAGAGAGGCCGGCCAAAAAACCCTCCCCTGGGTTTAAGAGAGAAAGCAACAGAAACAAGTCATGAAAGAGTGAAAGAGATGGAGGCGCAGTTTAAAAGTACCTGTGGAGGAATCAAAGATGGGAATAGTTTCAGTGGAGGTTGTACTGATGTGGCTCCAAAGAAGTTGTCGATGTGGAGACTCTGTTTTGGGAGTTTCACCAACTGTACACAGGCCTGCTGCTGCAGTATAGTAGAGGGATTATGTTGCATGCTGCTATTTTTCCATCTGCATGGTTTACTTTGGCTAAGAAAAAACTCTGTAAATACTGTATAAGACACAGGTGCACACACACACACACAAATAAACAGCTAAACACGCTTTCCATTTTTCCACCAGACAGTCTTTTAATTCCTTGCACAGTTTTTTATGATTTATCACAAATTGTACGACGTGCCTCTGATTATTCAGATAAAGAAGTTCAGTGTAATGTTGCATCTCAGTGTGGGAGAAGCAGCATCACACATGTGGCAGCGTAAATATGACTCAGGTATGGTCAACACTTTTAAATCAACATAACTTGTTAGAACAATGAGACTTGAAGCACGTTACCAGAGGTGTGAAGCTGTGCTGAGGCACGTCGCTTCTGCGGTGCCTTTTAATGGTGCAAGGTTAATGTGTGAGAAAGTTTATTACTTTATTTCAAGCTGCTCAAACAGTATTAGTGACTCTATTTTAAGGCCTGATAGATAAAACAGTGATCGATAATAATTTGACAGTTGTCTTGTCTGAGATAACAAGGCGCTGGTTATGGCTCAAGAGGTAGAGCAGCAGGTTGGTTGTTCAATCCCCAGCACGGAAGCATCTGAAGTAAAGAACCATAGGAGCTGTATGAATGTGTGTGAATAGGTGAATGCAACTTGTACAGTAAGTGCTTTAAGTGGTTAATCATAGAGGTAAGTGCTATATAAATACAGTTTCCATTTACACTGTCACAGGCTCAGCAATACAAGCAAAATGATACCACTGTGTGCTCTAATTGAATTGAAGCATACGTCTAGAAGTGAATTACTTTTTTATGCAGTTACTACAAAAGTACCTCAGTTGAAGGAAGTAACTGTTAACTGTACCTAATTTTCAGGAACTTGCCAAAGCCAATGTTGTGTATAGTTAAAGGTTCAGTGTGTAGAATCTAGTGACATCTAGTGGTTGCATGTTGCAGCTGAATACCCCTCACCCCACCCTCCCCTTCCGAACTTGTTAGTTTGACCAGTCTGGGCTACTGTAAAAAACATCCATAGAGAGGACCCGCTCCCAAAGTAAATATAAAGGGCCCCTTCTCGGGTAGAGAAAAAAACAATTCGTACAATTTAGACAATTACACACAAGTGAAAACATCACTAGGATCATTTTATATTTAATTTCTGCCGCAGTAGAAAGCAGCAGTAGCTGAACTTTTGACATTCAAAGTTCACATCAGACAATGTAGATAATTTTTAATTATTTTAACAATACATTGTAAATCTGCTATAATGGTGCAACTCCAGAACATAGATTTGCAGTGAGCAGCTCTCTTAGCCCTTTACTTACCAGTGAGAAATATTACACCTCTAACGGATATAAGCTATTTGATAAAGGAAATGGATTTCTAAATAAAATTAAATGAATAAACAAAAAGAAAACGACATGTACCTGTGTTTTCCTACTGCACCTTGTAAAAATACAACGCTAACAAAGCAGACCCATTTATTTGATGACAGCTGCCTGATGGTCTAAGGTCTGAGAGGCAGTTTTGTATGTTTTCTACAGCCAACACGCAGTTTCCTGTGGTCTTTATGTAGTTTGATATTTGGTGGTGGAGACAGGAGGAAATGTACATTGTAAGTCAGAAAAAGTAGTTCTCTGTTTCATGAACTAAAGTACCTGCTTCACACAGAATGATAATGAATCATAAAATGTATTTTTTAAATGATTGAATTACAACATAAAGAAATAATTGATTATATATATATTTTTAACAAAGAATATTTTAATAAATTTTGTTTTATTTACGAGAATCACTTAAAAACACTTATGGCACCCAGTTCAACATTAGAAAACATAGTTAATGCAGTAGAGGGTTAATGAAATTATAAATAAGTAGAAAGTGCTTGTGTCTTTTGTTTCTTATTTAACTGTGATAAAGGTTCTAACCACAAGAGGGCAGACTCTCCCTGTATAAACACTAATCTGACTATATAGTGTCATACATAGATAAAGTGGATTTAAATATGTAAATTGAGAAAAGGTTTTGTCACTTTGGACCTTTTCTATGTGTTAGTTTGAGCTTTGGATTTGTCAAATAAACCAAAGTGATGAGTTGCATTAAAAATACCGCAGTTCAAACAGTGTAGTAATGAGACTCCTGTTGCTCTGGTCATTCACTTTTCCACTAGGAGGAGTAAGCGCTGCAAGATGTGTGGATTCAGTTCAGGGTTTCACTCAGACACAGACAACGAGCTCACTGTGTTTCCTTGTGTCCTCCACGAGGAAAAACCAAGTGGTAACGTGTACTTTCATCTTTATACTCAGCAGTAGTCAGGACAAACGTGCACTGTCCCGAAAAACTGCACATGAGCACATGCATGTGGCCAGAGGGCAGAGGGCAGAGTGGTGTCCAGGGCCGCTCTCTGATCGTTTCAGACAAAAGGTTAATTCACCTGATCGCATTTAATGAGAGTGGCATCACACATGACACCGTGACATTTCACAGAGGCCACATGGTGACCCGCTGGCATTTGGGGCCCTCTGGAAACAAAGGGGCCAAGGTCTGAATCCAAATCATCCTTCTGTGTGTTTGTGTGTTTGTGTGTTTTTGTGTGTGTGTTTAAATGAATGCCAGTACAATAACTAACAAAGCAGGACAGCTGATTGCTTATACCGTAGTACTTCTGGAGGTTTGAACACATCTGAACCAGAGTTTAGTGATCACATACTTACTTAAGTACCAACACAGCAATGTAATAATACTTCATTATAGAGCTGTTAGTCTCAATTATTTTCAGTACTGATGTTTAATCTGCTTTATTTATTAATTATTAGTATGCTTGTTTCATTAGACCAACATCTCTAAACTCAAATATATGCACTTTACTTTGTACATATGATGAAAAGGGCATCAAACCCTGACATTTGAGGGGCTCCAACTCCTGAATATTTAGCATTTTTGGTTGAATAATAACAAAGATTAGAATTTGTGTGAAATAATTTTACTCTTATTTGAATCATATAATAATCTTACAATCAACTATCATAACCTCAAACTCCTACATAGGTCATAGGACAGGCTATCCTACATTGTAGGCAAATTTAAAAGTGAAATAAAATTTTACTTTTATTTTGCATACAGGTAGTGTAATTCAGTGTGATTGAACAAGATCAATCTGTGATCTCGTGGGATGATTTGTGATGTTTATGGGAAATATTGGATATTTTGACCCATGTTGGGAACCTTTGATTAAATCTTTTACAATGTATTTTATAAGCTCATTATTGTCTTAACCAGTAGCTACAGCTGAAATACAATAGTTCTCTCTAAAACGTAGTGGAGTGGAGTTGTAGGCTACTGCGTGATAAAGATCAATAGTTTATTTTAAAAAAAAATAGAAAGAAACAGGTCCCAACAGTCTTATTAACCCAAATTTAAATTCAATAGATCCAAATTTGCACTCATAAATATCAGGCTGCTAAATATGTCCGATTTTTTTCATCAAGGTTCATAAATTATTCTCTCAGAAATTAATGAAAAAACGCTCGATCTCGCTGTTAACTAAAGTGCTTCTTGATCCAGGTCTGGCTAAAGTTTGATTGGCTTTTCCATGAGGCATATCTCACCCTTCATCAAGTAATCCATCCTGATGTTTTTGCATAATACAGGCAGACAAATGCAGGTAAATATAGGACTCGGTTGAATCTTTCCATAATCAAATTATCCAGGGACAAAGCTTCATCAGAGAGAAGTGTTATCATGTCAGTCCTATTGATTTGCATGTTGCACCTGAATGTGTTTGACACATAAAACCCCACTGTGTTCACACTGGTAGTTGTACCTCGTACAGTTTACATTACGCTGTTTGCAGCATTGTTTATACTGCACGTGTTTGCTCATTTGCATGCATCTCTATTTATAACGATGACTACTGTCAGACCCAGTGCGATATAGAGTAGCTGCACATCCAATCACATCATACGCTTTCTCACACACACACACAGTAACAGAGGCCTTGTTTATCCTACGCGTGGGAAAGGTGCTGTGGTCAGACACGGCTTACGCGGTGAGACTAAAGGGCCGGAGCGGCAGCTGACCAGAAAGATGGCGGCGCAGCTCCGGGGGGATTAGCACGCTATTGACCAGGGGCTGAGGATAACCGCCGCGAGTGCTCATATATACACACATGCAGTTTGTGTACCTGTGCACCACAACAACCAATACTGGCACAGGCACATGGATTTGTAAACCCACACAGTATAATGCTTACACCCACATTTATACCCTGAACTTTGAAGTTGCAGTTGTCTGGGGGAATGCAGAGCCTGGGATAGTCCATCTCTGTCAGGTCTCACACACACACACACACACACACACACACACACACACACAGTCACACTCGACAGTGAATGAACACTTTCAGCCTTTAATCAGCAGATGGTGTAGGAATAACACGCCAGGTTCTTTAAGTTAATCCATGTCTTATCACAATGTAATTTTTGCTTTTCGTGCTTTTTAATTAGCTCTTATCTTACCAACCTCTCCCCTTGACCCGAACAAAACAGCACTAAATGTCGATTTGCTTGTAATGACAAGCAAAGAAATTAAAATGTGGAGACATGACATGTAAAGTGGCCTTAAAATGGCTGTTTATGCACAAACCCATGACATCACATTGACCCTTTAGAACCAGAACAAGCGCCCAGCAGCTTGGTGACACACTCGTAAATCGTGGTTGGTCATACGGTGACACATAGCCATGTTGTCTCAACTGGGTTTGTCCATGACCAAATGACATGAACATGAAAATGAAAAGGTCACATCAATTACTGCCGTATTATTTTGATGACTACGTCAGGAATCCTGCTGAAGTACGAGAAACTAATCAAACAAGTGGGTATGTTCTGATTTTCTCTGTTTTGCATCCCTCTAAATCTTATTTACATTGTATTTACGTAGGATGTATTGATCCTGCTGAGTCTATTTGACAAAGAAATCTGGATTTCCACTCAATCAGGGCGGCAATTGGTTAGCACCGTCAACTCATGACAAGAAGGTCCTTGAACCTGTCGCCCAAATTGGGTCTTTCTGTGTGAGGGTTGCATGTTCTCCCTGTGTCTGTGTGGGTTTCCTCCAGATACCCCAGCTTCCTTCCGATAGTCCAAAGGCAGGCAGTATAGTATAATACTGGAGACTCCAAACTGCCCGTAGGTGCCAGCAATATGCCGGCGACCTGTCCAGGGTGAGCCCCACCTCTCACCCAATGATTGGCTCCGTGAGATTAGCTCCAGCCCCTGATGACCCTCAAAGGATTTTCATGATAGATAACGGATGGATGGATGGACATAAAATAACAATCAAAGTCCGATTCTGTCTAAGTTGTCTTTGCTCAACTATACTATATTACAATATACTATACTTCTACTGATAGTCAACTTACCTTTATCATTACAACGGCATGTTAAGCCCTGAGGCACATAGTGATTTGTGAATATGGACTATACAAATCAGGAAACAGACACAAACACAAATGGCAGGTCTTGTTTTCCATTGTGAGGAATCTTCACCTGGACCAGTCACATTACACAAGTTCCTTCTCTGATAACAGTTTTGTTATGCATTCAGGTTAATAGCTCCCCGGCCTCATCAACAGACGAGTCTTTGAACAGGAAGTCTATCCTGTCCTAACTTCCCTTGTTGCAGGCAGACTTTAGAGGCGACTGTTAAAAAAAACAAAAAACAGAATATGCAAAGGGCATCGAGCTCAGTGCGTGTCAAAGTGTGACAATGGGAAGGTGTGTGACAAAGTTGAGTTCATGCAACATGTATGAGTTGTGTGTGTGTGTGTGTGTGTGTGTTTATGTGTGTGTGTGATCAGCCTCAGGGCTCTAATTTGAGGTGGGGGTGTTCAAGTATCTCAGGTCGTTGTTTGTAACTCGATGCTGACGTGTGTGTGAAAACCAAGGTGTTATTTCCAGTGGTCTCTGTAGAAAACACTTTTTACTTTTTGTCCCCGGGCTGTAGCAGATTACCGCTGCATTTCAACGCAAGCTATTTTTAAAGGTAGTGCACGTTCAGAGAGAATAAGAGAGAAAACGCGGTGTGTGTCAGTAGCTTTAGGTGTTTTCCTTTAGCGTGCTGTGTCACAGAGGGGGGTTTCTGCTGATTAAAAATTGATGAGGAGTTGAGTGTTGTGTTGCCCATGCTGAACATTCCTGCACTCTTTAATGTGTGTGTGTGTGTGTGTGTATGTGTGTGTGTGTGTGTGTGTGTGTGTGTGTGTGTGTGTGTGTCTGAGCTACAGACATAGGCTGTGGCTGGACTATTCCGCAGGTATCAGATTTACCTCAGCTCATGTTTCGCCTGCTGTTCTTTGTGTGTGTGAGCAGAGAATCAAGAATTAACATCCCTCCCTTACATGTTAATACCACATTTCTCTGTTTCCTTCATGTGTCCTCCTCTGCACATGGTCAATATCACTCATTGCACATACAAGTGACAAGTATTTCTTTCAGTCTGTCTTTGCTTTTCAATCCTGTTGCATTATTCCCTGAGTTTTGAAGACCTTAAAAGACTTCCTGAAGTCAGTCTGACATCTATTGGTACTTTTTTTTTGGAATTGTACCATCGATCTTTACTGAGAAGAGATACCTTCCTTTTGTAATGTATTTCTTCTCTTGAACCAAAAGCTAACGGAGGATTCAGCATTTCAATTTAGACATTAGGTGTCTTTCATAGTTTCAGTTTTTCTAGATCAAATTTGGGCCTTTTCTTGATCAAAAACGCAAAACAGTTATTTTGGAAAACTCCTACCTCATAGGAAAAACACACATTTTTGTGTTAAATTGGCACTGTGGCACTATTTTGTCCCCCATCACTTACATTGGAATCTCATAGGGGTCTTTTCACGATCCATTGATAAGCAGATTTACAGCAGCTTAAAACAGTTTTTTTCGTTTTTTTTACAGGTGGATCAGTGAATATGATTTTAAGATGAGCTTCAAGACATGTGCTCTTTTGGTGGGCCCTGGGAACAGGATGTTATCTTTACCTGCACTAAAAACACATAATATATATAGATATATATTTGATAGATTTTACACTTTATAACACCTTCCACATCCTAAATAACCCTATTTGTATTTTTGTTATTGGATGTTGGAGACAAACAGGAAGTTAGGTGACCCTGTGGTCTAACACTAAACTATCTCAGTTAATATAACATACATTTCTTTGTCTGTGAATAACTTTCCGTTGATAAAGAGGAAGCTACGTTTGTTCTACACGAAACATATAAAACAATAACCATTTCCTTATTTGGGTGTAATAACCACAGACTGAATAAATCAGGAAGCTTATTCTTATCATTGTTTTGACACTTTTACAAACAGGGTATGTGTCTGTGGGATCTCACACAGACAGGTTAAAGTTTACAAAACACAAGAGTGAATGTTTCTGTAACTCAGCTTCACTATAATGAATGGATGAGTGGCAGCAGTGTAATAAATGCCGATGTCAGATCTCTGTGTATGCAGCTGTTTTTTTCAAAGACCGACCAGAAAGTGAAATAAGCCGAGAGTTAAATAGTCAAAGGTAGAAAAAGAGATATAAAGGTAGGATTTAAAAAAGTCGAACTCGACCGATGTATCAGTTTTTAACCAAAAGTCCATATTGGTTGGGCTCTATAGAAAAGAGACGAGGAAGAGGGAGGTTGCCTGAATGAATGACCTCATCACTGCCCCCTCCCTCCTGTTCAGTGGGATTGTGGGTAGACCTCTGGGAGCACATAAGAGTGATTGATTGGTGAAGATCAGAGAGGCCAAAGAAGAGAGAAATTTGGCACCACTCTCTACCTCATCAGTTATGGAGGTTTATTAATTGTAATTAAAGACTTTTATTTGTCACTATTTACATTTACATTGGAGACTGGATGGATTAAAACCTTTTAGTAATTATAAATACAGAGGTGATATCTCATTAGAGCTTAAACCTATAATTATTAATGTTTGATTACCAGCATTTGTAACTTAAATATGTTTTTTCGCTTCACTGACAAAAGAAACTTGTTAAACATTGCAAGAAAAAACATTTTAATTGGTAATGCACAAATTAGTTGTTTTTTTTCAAATTAAATGTATCTATAGTGTTTATATAACTTGTTTATTTAATATGTGTGTTACAAATTGAAGCAATTTTTTTAAAGTGGTTAAATATATGTTTGTGTACCTGGCAACCCCAAATGTTCTTATTTATAAGTGTTCTAATAATTAAGCCAACATCTTGTCAACAGACGGATAGATAGACAGATAGATAGATAGATAGATAGATAGATAGATAGATAGATAGATAGATAGATTATTAAAACTGATTTATCGTAGTTTAAGATGATAATTGGGCCGTGGAGGTTGAAAAGCTGCAGGTAAGTCTTCCTCTGGCCTCACAGGGGCGGATCCAGGGGCAGATCACAACTGAAATCTAATTGGCCCCTGAAGTACCCCTGTCAGTTGTCTTTTTTTTTTTTATTTAACAAACTAGTCACTACAACAATACTAATAATAATTGACAAGTATGTAATGCATCGTGCTCGAACAAGGAACTATTTTCAAAATATATTCAATGATGTGTGGCTTTGCTCAGAGCTGGAGCGCTAACAGTAAACAGGGAATGACTTAAATGTGCATCTTACAGAATCAGGAATTGTGCATCCTTGTTGGACATGTAATTGGCCCCTCTGTGTAAATTCTGGCCCCTTGATGGCTCCAAAAAAATCCTAGATCCGCCACTGCTGCATCCTGACATCACTTAGAACTGTAGCTGCAGGAGGCTTCGCGTAATTGACGGTGATGTAACAGCAACTCAAAGAGGGGGATAAAAGACGATAAGACTCATCTGCTCTGAATGGTGCCTTTTACTCTGCAGAGCCCCGAGCAACACAAAAAAAAAACGCGGGGGGGGGGGGGGGGTAGAGGAAGGAATATAGGAGGAGAGACAGGGAGAGGGGGGACCACTCAATAAACACACAGCTCCGCTCCACACCATCATGCTGTGGCTGTGACCAGTTGCGCGCAAGAGCCAGGAGGAGCCCGTGACGCGTCCGAGCAGCAGCCGCGGTTCGATCAGCTGTTGTCGGTGATGTACCTGCGCTCTTAGCCGGAGGAGGAACATTCTGCAGGAGGGAGAACGGGGGGAAAAAGAGAAACAGACGCCGGCTTGTTGTTGTCGCCTTGTCCGCAGGACTGACATCGCATGGGGACATGAACAGTGTGGATCCAGCCTCTAGCAAACTGTTGACTTTCTATCAGCGGTAAAAACAAACTCAGACATAAAACCCTGCTCTTCCCTGTGTGTTTCCTGCATGATGCCACATCTCATCTGTTGAATGCAAAGCTTTTCTGTCGTCGCTCTGTCATATCCCTGCAGCACTGGCATATTTTTACGCATAGACTTGTTTTATGCATAGTGCAGTTATTACCCTCCGGCAGTGGCTTTATAGTGTTTACAGTGTTTGTGTGGCATGTCATACTTGTGTGGATGTGCATCAAGTGCATGCTTTATTGATCTTATTTTTCCATTTACTGCGGGATGGCTGGCGAACTGAGCCGCCACTGAATCCACAAGTCCTCAGTGTGGAAGTATTGACGCTCAGGCACAGACTCTGTCAGCCACAGCAGCTTTTTTAATTAAACCACAGCAGCTGCTTTAGTTTTATTCAACTGTTCAAACTGAATCATCCCTGAGCTGAGCTGTCTTCTTCTTCTTCTTCCTCCTCCTCTTTTCCCTGGGACATTACAGTATAGCCTTTATGGAAAATCCTGAATTATTCATGACGTGCTTTTCAGTCTAAGGTAGACTGGAGGTGCATGCAGCTCTGACAGCAGCAGAATATCGTGTACGGGGCAGAGCATCCGGCTTTAACTGTGCAGTGGAGTTCAGACTTGGTCCAAGGTTACTCTGCTGTTGCTCATTCCCAGCCTCTTTACTGTTGATGGATCTGAAAAGTGCCACCACTGCAGCAGCTCTTTACCAGATAAAGCAGCACCGTGGGGCTAACTGGGCTGCAGTGACACTTGAACACTTGAACACAGTCAATGAAGCCTGTAGCTCAGGTGCATGTTTCCGAGCCAAAGAAAAGTAAATGAGAATGAAATTCATTAAATGCTCTTGTCATGTTGCTCCCAGGGCATGATTTTGTTTTGTTTTTGTGTCACTAAATGATTGTGACTTATTAGTTCAGTAGAAGCTGCAGCAGAAAAGTGGTGGGTTTGTGTTTACTGTGCATGTCGTGCACCCAGCAACATTTGTGGCTGTAACTGTGTGTATTACTCGCAAGTTTCGGTGCATGCATCAGCAGAGTTTACATTTGAAATGGTTAGAATCCCAAATTGAACCTTAGAGAAACACGATTATGAAGCAGTTTTCATTTGCATCATGTGAAGCTCACATGTCTGCAGTGTAGGAGCTGCTGCAGAACACATTCCACTGACATTTGAATTATTTAGACCTGTCAGATGCAGCTGCCAGTTGTGGATGTACTATATGTGTGAGGTAATTCTGTACTAGTTGATGGGCTTTTTTATGCTTTTCATCGTCGCTCTCTGCAGTTCTTTTTGTTCTCCTTTTGACACAATCTCATAAAGAGCCACTTTATGGAATGATCTAAGAGTTTAAACTGATGAATGGATTGGCTTTTTCTTTGCCTGAGCAGGAGGAGGTTTAGTATGATGGGCAGCAGTGTGATTTACTGTATACGTCACTTTTCATTGGATATGGAGCCTTTCAGTGGCCACTGACCATTGCCTTATGTGACAGAAACCACAATTTGTAACCTTTCCCGTACTCCATTACTGAATATACATTTACCTCTTTCTGTTTCAGAGCTATTTATCTTTGGTCAAAGCTTTCAAAGTCTTTTTTTTTTCTTTGGCTAAAAGCCATTATGCTGCTGGAAAGCAAATATCGGAATTGTGCAGAGTTCGAGTCATGATTTCCAAACATGCGGCCACAGCTTTGAATACAGGATAATGGTTTCAAGTGTGTTACATGTCACAAAAGGGCGGGTCTGTTATATTTGTATTTGTATTTAGGCACAGTGTTGTGCTAAATGTGGAAGTTACAGTTTATCCTGTGGGAAACAAAGTTTAATGGCCAACTATAGCTGTTGTAATATTTAAGGATATAATATATAACAATTCTTCATTTAAATGTCTGAAAATGACCTATGATATATACACTATTTTGTTGAATTAACATTCTCCCAAATTTTTTATGTTCAAACTGAGAGGAATCCTGTTATATTCAAGGTAGCGTGACGTTTCATTTTAGTTGCCTATTAATTGCGTCATATCAGCGTGACCCGATACTTTCCCCGTCTCTGCTGTAACTCCTTTGGCAAATGATGTAAGATGAAAGAATAACACACTGCTAACCAGTTAGCCAATTGTTGTTTTTATTCCGTATTTATTCATTGCTGTTTGTTGTATAACGTGAATTAAACTTTAATACATCCACCTCATCCAGGAGGGTGGCACAGTGTTAAGTACTGTCCTAGTTCGAATCCTGGTTTGGCAGGGCTCTTCCTGTGTGGAGTTTGCATGTTCTCCCTGTGTCCGTGTGGGTTTTCTGCTTGGACCCCGGCTTCTTCTCACAGTCCAAACATCTGCAGATTGGGGTTGAAGTAACTTTAAATTGACAGTGAATGGTTGTTTGTCTCTGTATGCTGGTCCTGTGATATGCTGGTGACCTGGCCACAGTGTATCCCGCCTCTCGCCCAATGTCAGCTGAGTGGTGGACAATCCTACATCATGTCTTAAAAAAGAAAAGAATATATAATGGATATAAAATCTTATGATATCACTGCTCTCTGAGCTTTATAGTTATGAAAAAAAAACAACCATGGATCAAACTCAGAACTTACGATTCAGTATTTGCAGTAAAAACATGACTGGTACAAGTTTTAGCTATTACTTTGGTTACAGTGTCACACTGATTATAATTTTTTGAGTCTGCGTACACTGTACTATACTGTACTTGAAGTCTGAATATGTCAGCCTCAATGCCTCGCGCTGCCAGAGCTCTGATGACAGGTACACGTTCCTCATCAGACTGGAGGCACTTTACTCCCTTGGCTCTTTCACTTCTTTAATGGGTGTTAGCAAAGCTTGACTGTTGCTCTTCTTTTTGATTTGACAGACACTATCTTGTTCACCACAGACTACACCTCCTGCATGTGCAAAATACCATGGGCACACTGTTCACAGGTACATTTAAACATCACCAAAAGCCTCAAACTAATGAGAGCTTTCCAGACGAGCTTCACCGGGAGATGATGAGGTGGTTTTCTTTAGGAAGGTTCGCTGGGTGGTGCCACTAAATTATCCCCCTCCGACATACAACCCCTCTCATCACCCCCCTCTCAAAGCAAAGGTGAAGGGTAGGAGAGATAGCCACCTGAATGCAGAGAAGACAAAGTGGGCACGTATTAAGGTAGAATGCTGTGATGGAGTCCAGGTTGTGATGGGGCTTCAGCAGACCCCACCCAGATCACCGAAGCCAGCGGGCAGCGAGTAAGGAAGCGGTGATGGATACATCCTGCAGTACAGACACACTTTAAGATATGACCTTTAAGATTGAGTGCACATTATGTATAAACAGTCCCACTCTGGCTCCATCTCCTCCTCCCGCAGAGAGGCGGAGAGAGTGAGAGAAACCTGACCACAGAGGGAAGAGTTGGGGGGAGATAGGCGAGGAGTGGGGGGATGTGGTCCAGAGAGGAGGAGGAAGCAAAAAGCATGCAGGTCATTTACACCCCTCAGACAATCATACAGACATTAGATTCAATCAAATACACAATACATACAAAATACAAACATCAAATACCCCCCAAGACCTTTTTTAGATTCTTCTATTTGGATGTTGGGTAAAAAGTGCAACAGGAATTTGTGACGGACCGTTACAGAATGCTTAGTGAAGTAAATTCATCCTCATCAAATTGTGTTGTGCCGTCACGGCCGCATATGTGTGGCGGTATATCTAGGTTTTGCGCAGCAGAATAAGCCTGCTGTAGTAATGACACATAATCTGCCTCGTGTCTCTATTCACATGCGTGGGAGAGGCAGATGTAACAGTGACGGATGCGGGTGGTGCTGTGCAGTGCGAAGTGACAACTGAACCTCGCCTGCGACCCGGTGGGTTTTGGCACTTTACGATTTAGGTGCAATTTGACGTTTCTGCTCCTAATTTTTCCAAAGTGAGCTCCAGTGCACAACACCTGTACATTTGTATCATGCTTATCATTGTCAGTCGAATCCTTGATGCCTTCTTAGAAACCTGCTGTTTAACTAATCACTCCAACCACCTTATTTTTCTTGACATTTTTCCAGTTTAACCAGTCTCCTTGCATGGTGTGAGACTTTGCTTTGGTGTACCGTACCTCTTGGCAATAATTCTGTAGATTTAAGTAGAGTTATATTGCATTTAGTATTACCAAGAAATCAAATGCTGTGTGGCTGTGCGTGGATCTTTTTTTTTAATAATATACCCAGCTTGTTCTTTCTGTTTCTTCTTACTCTAAGATTTTAGACCTTTTACAGTGCTATCTACTTAGATCAGGCTGGATCAATAGTAATATGATCAGCATGACTGAAGATAATATATGTGATATATGGGTTGTTCAGTGGTACATTGTTAACGTCGACCAGTTCACTGTCACAACACTGAGCCTTGAGTCTCCAGGAAAGTTCTTGTGGGGTCATTGTGCTGCAAACTGCTGTGCAACTGGACATTTAGTTCACACGAGTGTAGCTTGATCACATCACATCACTGGCATGTGTCATGGACCAGAATGACAGTGCAGTTCCCCGTTCTATTCAGTCAAGTTTATAGCTCACTTGCTTGTTTGGCCGGTGTTTCAAAGCATTACCAGCTTAGTCCCACCCTTATTGCTGATGCCAAGCAACAAAGCTGCTGTTGGACTCGATGAGGAATGTGTACTGCTAGCTGTTTAGTTGAGTTGAAGCATCACCTCTCTGAAAAAAGGGTTTACCGAAACACTATGAATCCTGGGATAAGTTGGCCACCTGTTGGAGCCTGTGTTTCTCGGGTATGAAAGCACGCATTTGGAAATAGGGCAGCCTAGTCGCGCCGCTGAGATGCACTTGGTCTTCAAATGCAGCCTCAGAAGGATGCAGCCCCTGAAATGAGACACAGCTTTAGCAGTAACTTAGTCTAGCGGTTTCCCCCTGTTTTGGTCCTTATGCTAAGCTAAGCTTATTAACGCTTGAATGTAGCTAGTGTTGCTAACCGCCCCTTAAAATACGGCTTCGTTTCTGTATTTTCACACAGGCGTTTTGTGTGACATAGATGTGGGAAACCCTCCTGCTCTGTGATCCCTCCGCCTGTCTCTCAAGGCACACGTCACAACCAACGAGAAGCATGAGTGATAGTGTTGCTTACAGCGGTGGGATATTTAAAAATGTCGACTTTCGAGCACAGTCCCCCGGCAAAAAAAAAGAAAAGATTGCAGAAACACAGAAGATTTTTTCTATTTGTCACAAAGGAATTTGTGACATTAAACAACATGCATCCGGAGAAAAGAGGAGTGCTTGGCTACGGAGCGCACAGGGAGCACTCTCAGAATTCTTTGTACCTCTGGCATCTCAAGATCATTTTTTAAAAACACAATTATTGACATTCTTTTTACTGTGTCTGCATGTTTTGCACGATTTCAAGTTATATGAGTTCATGCCAGAGATAGTTTTTTTTTTGCTGAAAATATAAAATATTAATGCAGAGATGTAAGGCACAGATCTTGTCCCATGACAACAAGATGGTCAACTGCTGTTTTCCCAAAACTATCAAACTTTACCTTCATCTCCGGTGCCAAGTAGGTTGTGTTTTCCCACTTGTCCGCCTTGTTTGTTGGTTGGTTTGTATGTTTCTTTCTAAGCAGGATTATGTAAAGACTACCAAATGCATTTCCACGAAACCTGGTGGAAGGATGGATCAGGTGCAGATTCAGATCAGGAAGACAGATCCAGGAATTATATATTATCTTTAACATTGTGAGATTGGGTGTTTTTGACACTTTCACAGATTTAACTGATTAGTTGCAGTTTGATTGAATTAAAAGGGACTGTTGGGCCTCTGCGGATGTGCGCTCTTCCAGTTCTTAGAAATCGATTTGACAGAAAGGGATCTGTGTCTTTATTGTGAGCTTTTCGACAAGCAACTCAGATAAATAACAACGGTAATAAAGTGTATTGTTGTAGAGATTTTTAGTGCAAATGGAATTTCTATGTGACACCAGAGAGAAGTAGACTTGATGTGAGATCGTGTTCCTAATATAGATCTATGCTGCAAGTGGCTTTTAGGCCTATGTAAATATTGATATTTAGTAAAACGCCTAAGACCACTGTAAGTTATTGTATTACGTTTTTAAACTTATGCCTTTTGCATGTGTGCTACTTTCCTTTACATGTGTTAGTGATTGTATTCACTCAGTGTGTGCGTTTTACTATTCGACCAGCAGTCAGCTCTCCCAGCCAGTCTCCATCTATCACTCGGCCATAATTCAATCAGGACCCACATCTCAATCAGAACTGGGTTGGCCGCCACTCCCAGCCAGTCACTGTGCCACTGCCGACCCCGCCACGCCAACAGACACACAGACAGGAGGAGGGGGAAGAAAGACAGAAAGAAAAAGAGAAGGGAAGGGCAGAGAGAATGAACCTAGCGTGAAGAAAGTGGTCATGAGCAAGGAGACGAAGTGAGGTTAAGGGACGGGAGAAAAGCAGATGCTGCGACTGCCCCTCATGTATGAGTGATGTCACAGTTACCGTATGTTTATGTGGTTTGATGCAGGCCATGTGTGTGACTGTGTGTGTTTGTTTTGCAGCTCTGCCTCGGAGGACCTGGGCTGCAGGCGTGGAGACTTCAGCAGGAAACACTATGGGTCGGTGGAGCTGGTGAGTGCCACCCACAACGCACTCATCTGCTTGTTGCTCTCTTTGTGTCTCTGTCTGCTCATCTTCTTTCCCCTCCTCCTCCTCTTCATGTGTGTGTTGCTCCTCGGAGTCTGTACATCCTGATAGCCCAGAGGAGCAGGAAGTCCCACAGTTTTGCGCTGCGATCGTGCTTCCTACCAGAGACATATTATTGGTTTGTCCGCGAGTGCTGCTCACTGCTTGTCCGACAGATTAGTGTTGAGGAGAAACCACATGCTGCCTATCAGCGCCAGCAGACTGACACCACACACTGTACTGCTGTCTGTGTGTGTGTGGGGGGGGGGGGGGGAGAAATAGTAGTATCCAAACATTGTGGAGGGTGTGAGCCAGGATGAGATCAGGACTGTTTTCCTCTTTTGCACTTCACATGCTGTTATGACTTGTTGTATTCATGAGTCATGTAATGGATGAAAACAGGATGATCACAGGTGTAATCATCCCAGGTTTGATGCTAGTTTCCCCACGTATATGTGGGTTATCATCAGGTACTCTGGCTCCAGCCTCCCACAGTCCAAATATTGGGTTTAGGTTAATTGGAGACTATAAATTGTTCATAGGTGTGAATGGTTGTTTGTTTCTGTATATTGACCCTGTGATACATTGACTCCATCTTCCCACGCCACCCTCAAAGGTGAAGAGGAATAGATGATGGATGGATGGATATGAAATACAGCAATTAAAAACACATTATATATAGTTAAGTGAGGCAAGCAGTAATTAATGAAAAGCCAAAGTGTGTGAAAGAAATTTCTGTTGTATCTTAGTTGACAAGTTTGACTCCAGATCATGTTTTGAATGTCTCAAGTCAAGTGGGAGATACTGATTCAAAGAACGGTCTCCTTTATAACAGAGACCAGCATCTGTGACTCATCCTGTTTGTTTTGTGTTTGGCCTCATAGAAGCCACGGCAATAAGAGCAGGTACCTCCACAGACACAAATATGATTCACTCTTGTCCCCACAGCTTTCAGATATGCTCTGAATTCCACAGTCCCTCCATATGTTCTGCAGAGGAGGAGCATGTGTGAATGCAAATGTCCGAGTGAGACGATCCGCAGTCTCTGCTGACTTTTTATCAGCCTGGCCTTGAAGTGTAATGTCCGTAGAAATCCAGGAGAAGTTGTGGGGGGGTTGATAACACAATGTGCGACAGATGCAGAAATGAAAAAAACAAAGAACAAAAAACAAATATCTCCTGGTGAAAAAAGGGTGTCTTTCACATAGAGGACACAGACTAATTTGTCAAGAGAGTTTGTGGTGATAAGTGTGTTGCCACGTGATCTCCGCAGCAGCGTTAATACATGACTTCCTGCCTCTTCCTGCAGCAGCCGGCTGCTCCACCTCTCGCGGATTCGTTGTTGTTGTGAACGTGTCTGTGTAGAAAACCTCTCCCTCTGTTGTGCATGTGTGAAAACAGACTCTGTAGCCAATTCTCTGGATTTTACCTGCAGCTGGTGTCTGAAAACGACTTTACAGTATAAAGCAACTACTTTATGACATTATAGACTTATAATATGTAATTACATTTGAGTGTATGTATGGAGCGCTGCCAAGTTTTTAGATACATACTCTGCATTAAGAGGTTGTGTGGATCAGGGACACTTTGGGAAAACACATTTCTGTGTCTCTTATTTAGAACAGATTGTTTCTATAAGGGTTTTATTTTTGCTTAATGATCACATCCGCGTGCTAACATGCTCACATTTAGATCTGCAGCGTGTTGATGTTTAGTTAATACTCCATTTACCATATACATATATTTTTCTTTTCAAATTAGCAATAAAGGTGAGAATATCATTAGTTTTGTACACATTCCAAAACAATGAAAAGCAGAAATTTGGGTGTGACGGCACAAGAGAAAAGTCAGAGGATGAAAGGACAGTTTTTACTAAATCTCATCACAATCCATCAACAAGAAATATTTACAGAACTTCAATGACGAAGAAGTTATAAAATCATGGATGCACAAGAGGAAAAGCTACAAAGTCATCATCAGGAGACAATGAATATCTCTTTTTCCTAAGTAGGTATAAAAGCTATGTAAAGTTACAAAAATAAAAAAATAGATAGCTAAAATTACATCCTATTCCTGATTCCTATTCTTCTTACATGCAAAAAGTCAAAAACAAAGTAGGAAGTTGAATTCACTGAATACACTAAGGAGTAAGAAAATCAATACACTGCTGCACACACACACACACACACACACACACTCACACACATTGGCCATCAGCCCATGTTACATGCCCAACTCACGGCAGTCAACACATGAGAGGTTCCCACTAACATTAGCTCACACTCAAACACACACAAACCCTGCATGACGGCCTCTGCACTCACAGGTAGAGACAAACAGCACGAACACACAGGCAACTCCCGCCCTGTTTTGTCTCCTCGATTCTGTCACACCTCCACGGTCCACTCTCAGAGGCTTAATTGTGCATTGCGCACTAGAGCTGAAGCCGACAGCAATTAAACCTGACACAGCAGCTCTGAGAGTGGTGGTGTTTTCCCACTGAATTGAATTGTCCTTACTCAAGGCCCAGAGATGAAGGCGGCGACGAGTAGGGGGAGAAGTGGGCGCCAACTGTGTCTGAAGCTGTGTGCTGTGACACACAGGGAAATAAAGGCATGTTGATTCTGTCGCTCTGTGTGTGTGTGTGTCTGTGTTTGTGTGTGGTGTACTTGCACTGATACCTTTGTGAGGACCATTTTAAGAATAGACCTTACATATTTTTGATGGTAAGGGACTGGCAAATGCATTATCCTCACAAAAAGATAAGTTAATGTGTGTACATGCATGCGTCTTTGCATGCGTGTGTGTATGTTCACAATTATTTGTGTCAGCTTTGTGTTGCATTGCATGTCGCAGTTTACAGCAATAACTGCAACTGAGACTAGTGTGTGTGTGTGTGTGTGTGTGTGTGTGTGTGTGTGTGTGTGTGTGTGTGTGTTTGTTTGTTTGTTTGTTGAGAGGTTATAGCTGTCAGTCCTGCACAGTGACCGGTGAGCAGACGGCTCCTCTCCCACCTCTCCCACCAGCGTTACTGTCACTGCCTCGGAGGCTTTTCACTGCACTGTCACACCGAGTTTATTCCCACTCTCGGCGCGGGTGCGTCTCATCATGCGTGTCGCTGCCTGTTTGTGTTTATTGACATTAAAGTGAAACTGTGTAACTTTTGCTGAACAGCGGGCAACGTGGCCACACGTGGTTATTACAAGATAACGGCAAACTGCGTTTCCCTTCGTGAGGATTGGTGCGTTTAATTCACATTTTGTCAGTTGCTTGTATTTGACACTGATTCTGCCGGAATCAGAGATATAACTTTATGTCTTGTCTTGGTAACGTGATGCAGTGATGCTAAATTTAGCTGCAAACTTAGTGTAACGTAATTAGACTTATAGCAGTGCTAGCTAAACATAGAGAAGTCTGTATATAGCCACCATTGTTGTTTCTGGTGCATGCTCATTACACAGAGCAGTAAGCATGCGTGAAGTAAGCTGTGATGTCATCGTTTCAAAATGCTCTGTTTATCATGTACACAAGGATACACAGAAACTAGACTTTTTGAAAAGTGCACTTTGGAAGGTGAAAGGCCCAAATGCAAAATAAATAGTTTATCTTGCTAAATATCCCTGTAAGTGTGGACAGGGCGTACATCTGGTCTGTGCAAACCAAATCTTGTTTTAGCTCCTTTAAACCATGCATTACTTGGTTGGATAATTTTTTTCTCTATAGCATTTGGTAATGCATGTGGAATTCTTGAAAAATAAATGTGCATCCTTGAAAGTAATTGAATTTTCAAGGCATGTAATTGTATCAGTATCTCTGTCTTACTAGAACATTATAATGTACTGTATAGCAGAATAAAGGCTCAGTGCCGTTTCTGATCATAACCCCTGTCACATGTGTGAGAGCATCACTCACCGCTTTAAAAGTCATTTAAAACACCTCAGAGTGTTTGGTTACTCATCCAAACATCCTAGAATATGAAACTCTCTCCCTCTATTTCTCGCTGTATTTCACGGCAGCTGTCGCTCTGCCGCTGTGCTGTGGGATCCCAGGCTTCGCTGCAGCATTCGAGGGCCCTTATAGCTGCTGCACCCATACCAGCGTGACTCCTGGATGGGTGGGTGGCCCACTGGCTTCAGTCCTAGTCATTAGTTTAGTCATCACCAGTGTTGCTGTGGCATCAATGGGCAGATATCGACATGGGGCCGTTATTGGTCCTAGCCACAGGCAACGTGGATGCTACTCCGGGTGCAGTCGATGGCTGCATGGCAAACAGCCACATTACAGACGTTGTTAGTCTCTGATTTACATTCTCACCTCTGATTCTCCTCTTGACAGTGGCAGGTTGTTATTTCATGTCTACATATACGTTGTGCAGTCCTTAGTTTGTCAGATCCCAGTATCACAGGTCATAAGCTACTAGCTAATCACATATTTTTTTTAATTGATCTTAATGGTTATACTACATCCATGAAGACTAAATCCATTAACATGTATTTAAAAGATGGGTTGTGTCATATTCTTTCTTTTTCTTTTTCTTCTCAAGTTCTACTAAAAGACCAAAACCAACATTGTGTTACTAAGAAGAATGGTCTTTGTATCCACAGTAGCGTGTTCCTCAGAACTAAAGAGCTCCATTGTTGTAAAAAAAAACTATTAAAATCACAATGGGTGTTGGTGTCACAGAGGAATCCGGCTTTGACTACACACTCCATGTTCCTTGGTTTTGGTTTTTCCAGGGGGTTTTCTGAGGATAAGAAAAATACAGAACATCATCAGATTTGTTTTTTAAGCATAGAATACAGTTTATATTCATGATTGGCACCAAGCAAAGAGACTCCTACAGAATAAATAATCTACCCATGAATAAACTATGATCATATAAACTTAGCAAATTTAGTCATTTTGGGGAAAAAACAGTCAGGACTTATTAATTTATTATTTTTATTATTTTTAATTGTTTCCCACACTCACATCTGTGTCAGTTGACTTTCTTTAAACGCAGATACTGTTTTTATTCCACACTCTGACCCACTTAGACATTTATTTCAAACCACTTGAATTCTCTGTTTTATTTTATCAGCTCAGCCTTTATTCATAACTTTCCTGAACTCATGTTTGAACTACTAACTGTCTTACCTTAATTAGACTTACATACAGAGAAACACATTTAGATCTCCACACAGTATTCAGCTAAATGAGGCCTCTGAGTTGTACCTGATGAACTTGGCATGTTAAATAACAAAGCTATATTAGATTGTATCAGTTACAGCCATAGTGGATAAGGTACAATTCATTTTGTTACAGTATTTCACCTAACTGGCTAAAAGCTTGAGATTTTATTTGTTTCACACTGTTTGATCCAACCATCACAAACTCTTATTACTCATATAGCTTATTAGGGCCCGATCACCGAATGGTGAGAGGCCCTGTTATTTTTTAAAGGATTTTTAGGGCCCGATCACCGAATGGTGAGAGGCCCTATTGTTTTTGTAAGGATTTTTTATTATTATTAGGGCCCGATCACCGAATGGTGAGAGGCCCTATTGAAATTGACTTGATTATTAGGGCCCGATCACCGAATGGTGAGAAGCCCTATTGTTTTTGAAAGGATTTTTTATTATTATTATTATTAGGGCCCGATCACCGAATGGTGAGAAGCCCTATTGTTTTTGAAAGGATTTTTTATTATTATTAGGGCCCGATCACCGAATGGTGAGAGTCCCTATTGAAATTGACTTGATTATTATTATTATTAGGGCCCGATCACCGAATGGTGAGAGGCCCTATTGAAATTGACTTGATTATTATTATTATTAGGGCCCGATCACCGAATGGTGAGAGGCCCTATTGAAATTGACTTGATTATTATTATTATTATTATTATTATTATTATTATTATTATTAGGGCCCGATCACCGAATGGTGAGAGGCCCTATTGAAATTGACTTGATTATTATTATTATTATTATTATTATTATTATTATTATTATTAGGGCCCGATCACCGAATGGTGAGAAGCCCTATTGTTTTTGAAAGGATTTTTTATTATTAGGGCCCGATCACCGAATGGTGAGAGGCCCTATTGTTTTTGTAAGGATTTTTTATTATTATTATTATTATTATTATTATTAGGGCCCGATCACCGAATGGTGAGAGGCCCTATTGAAATTGACTTGATTATTATTATTATTATTATTATTATTATTATTATTAGGGCCCGATCACCGAATGGTGAGAGGCCCTATTGAAATTGACTTGATTATTATTATTATTATTATTATTAGGGCCCGATCACCGAATGGTGAGAGGCCCTATTGAAATTGACATTATTATTATTATTATTATTATTATTATTATTAGGGCCCGATCACCGAATGGTGAGAGGCCCTATTGAAATTGACTTGATTATTAGGGCCCGATCACCGAATGGTGAGAGGCCCTATTGAAATTGACTTGATTATTAGGCAAAAGAAGGGGCTTTTTGAGGGCTTTAACATGCATAACTTCTTACCAAAGTTTGCAGACACTTAGAAAGTGGTGAAAATTTACGTATTCTGGAGGATTTAGAAATGGGCGTGGCAAAATGGCTCAACAGCGCCACCTGGAACGCAGCCCCTATGTTTCCCCTCGACCGAGCTGCACCAAAATCGGAATACAGGTGTATCGTGACTAATCATAAAAAAAAGTCTCTTGGAGCACTATGAAAAACGCAACAGGAAGCCCGCCATTTTGGATTTAGTGGCCATTTTGGCCATATTCCACATTTTTACTTTGATATACTTGTCCCAGAGCTTTCATCAGATCATCTTCAAATTGATGTGAGTGTCATCACAACAAGATGGAGATCAAAACTACCTCAAAGATCGATTTTTCGTCACACCGTGTGACCGTGGCGTGGCGTCAAAGTTTGACTACACGCCATCAAAACACGAGGTTCTGTATCTCAGACATACATGGTCCAATCGAGTCCAAACTCGTCATGTTGGACAAGAGTCCCGGCCTGATGACATCTACACAGAAATCATGACTTAAAATCACAGCGCCTCCTGGTGGCTACAGGAAGTGAAATGTTTTATACTTTGATGAACTGCTCCTGGCTGCTTTACAATATGCAGCTCAAAAGAGCTCAGTCAAGTCATTGGACCCTGGTCAGAATTGTGACATTTCCTCAAACCGTGTAAACATTGAGGTGCGGCGAAGGATCATCCTTCGCCAAAGGACACGATGTTGTCATAACTCCACTGTGCATTGTCCTATCACTACCAAACTTCTGTAACATGCTCAGAGTCCAAGCCTGAACAGCCCCATGTGTCAATATTTCCTTAGTGTCATAGCGCCACCTACTGATTCGCCATGAAACAGGAAGTACTTTGTAAATCCACTCTGCATTATCCAACCGGCTCCAAACTACTGACCTATGATCACAATCCTGACCTGAACACATCCATATATTAATATTAGTTCAGGGTCATAGCGCCACCTACTGATCAGTGTGAAAATTACATTTTTGTAACATTGTCCAATTGACACAAAATTGCTCATGTTCCATCAGAGCACCTAGTTGAACAGATCTGTGAGTCTGTATGTAATAATAGTAATGGCGCCACCTACTGGCAACAGGAAGTAAGCTTTGTTTAACAACTTTCATTCGATTTACATAAAATTTTCAGTGTGATGTGCAATTGATAGTGTGGACCGTAATGAGCAATTAACAGGCAAGGATCGACATTATGTGACGAACGCAGGAAGTGAAGCATTTGTCCTTGCCGCAGTGAGCAAAACGCATGCAACGCGGAGACGTGTGACTGGTCACTGATCGCTCTCTCCACCGACCGCAACAGGCTCCAACGTGCGTGACATCGGGCCCGTTAGTGCTACAACGTAGCCCTAGTTATTATTAGGGCCCGATCACCGAATGGTGAGAGGCCCTATTATGAGATCAATTATCTATCAGCATTCAAAAAACGATTGATTTAATACCCCAACAAACAGACACACACACACATCTCTCCCTGCACTGCAGCGCTCCTTTGTCCTGTGGGCCTTGGGGAAATCGGACGCTCTCTGAGTACGCGGTCAGCCTGATTGTGTTTGTGAAATGTTCAAGTCGTGCCCTAAAGTGGGAGCTGTTTAAGTGTGCGTTGTAAGAGAATTTGTGTGTGTGTGTGTGTTCCGTCTATAAAGCTAACCCCTCGTCCCATGGGCTTACGCAATGGGAAGAAGGCTATTATTCTTTTATCATTCGGCTTTTTGTTGTCACTACATCGCTCTTTGACTTTTCTCCCTGTTGGCCTCATCCGTCATTCTTTCCCTCTCGCAATACGTTTGATGCCCCCTCTCCTTTTTTTTCTCTGCCCCATCCCTCCACTTCTCTTCCCCGACAGCGGTGAGACGTTTTATGGGTTGTTTGTTAAAGTGTAGAGCAGGGGTCACCAACCCTGCTCCTGGAGGGCTCCTGTCCTGCATGTTTTAGGTTTCTCCCCACTCTAACACACCTGATTCTCATTATTGGCTCGTCATCAAGCAGCTGAAGCTTGTCAGGAGCTTTAAATCGAGTTAATTATGAGAATCAGGTGTGTTAGAGTGGGGAGAAACCTAAAACATGCAGGACAGGAGCCCTCCAGGAGCAGGGTTGGTGACCCCTGGTGTAGAGGCATAACCGGCTCCCCCTTCTCCCCTGTTTCCTCTCCTCTGCCTCCCCTGCAGGCCCACAGGGAATCGCTGGGAGTGCAGCTTTTTCCATCTTTGCGCCTCTTCCGTTGCATGATTTAGAAGCAGAGGCTGCGTGATGCATGCATGTGTGCGACTGTGCTGCTAGACGCACTCACACACGTACATGCACGAGCACACCAACACACACAGACTCCCCCAGGCGCTTAATCTCTCCCCCTCACCCCCTCTCCCCCTTCTCCTTTTTCATTATTTTCACCCAAAAACAGCAGAAAGCTTATTCACAGACAGCAAACATTTAACTAAACATGCACTTAATATCGAATGTCATGTTCTTCTCACATGCACACACACACACACAATAGGGAGGCGGTGCATTGCTCTGTGTGAACACTGCATTGGTTTCCCCTCCATTATCCTGGGATTGGACAGTTGATGTTGCAGGAGGCAGGAGAGAGAGATGGAGGCCCATAGCTCCAGCGTTCACTTTCCATTTTCTGCACGCACAAGCTCCGATCCTGACGGCGGCACTCATTCGCTCACACATAAACACATGCAAATGCAAGCACTTACCACCACATGGGGAAACATGCAGAAAATATATTTGTTTTTCGGGGGGGGGGGTTAATATGCATATGAAAGGGGAGAAGGCAGTATTTTCTGCCGCCTCTCCTAAGACACCAATTACTGCATAGAGACCCTGTTGTTTATCAGAGGCTCCCACCTGCAGTAAGCATGCGTGGCTCTCAACCTCTGGATTATTGTATTATCTCTATATACAGCACCGGCAGAAAATGTGATTTACTTGTGTGCATATCAGGGCTGAAATGTCTTATTCATGGGAATATTTTATACTGAGGTTTTTTTATGACAGGATTGTTAAATAGCATGGCCTGTGTTCAGTTATTATGTTTTAAATTAGACTGATCAACTCACACATGTAAAACAAAAACCGTGAAAACAGATTGTTATTCAAATTTGCTCAAATACATTGATTTGGGCATCAGGGTTTTGTAAAGTCAGAACACTTATTACCATTTCTTCACAATAAAGTCAATAAATCATCATATTGAATTGAAAGGATTATTGGATAGATCAATTAGTCGATCGACTGAGAAATTATTGGCAACTTTTATGTCAATCAAGCAAAATTTTAACTTCTGATGAGAAATTAATATGCACATGCAAGGTTGACTTTTACAAAAATACAAACAATAAATACAGCATATAATCTATACAAGTTAAGTGTATAAGCCAATGGTCGGTATCAGACAGGTATGGAAAACCAAGCACATTGATTATGGAGCAAGTGAGTAGTTGAGTGGGGAAGATATGAAGTCAGTGAAAAGACAAAGTTGGGCAGAGGAACAAAGGAAAGCCTGAATGAACTGTGACGAAAACAGAAAATGCTTGAAGAGCAGACATGTAGATAACAAGAGTGATGAGGTGTGATTATAATATGAAGAATTATGCTGTTTAATTGATCTGAGAAGCAAAGATCTTTGTGCCTGTTTGGGATCTATCTTTTTCTTTCATCACTGGATCCAACCCTCTAATCCGGCAGCGTTAGTACTGCGTATCAGATAAAGTTTAGTATGAACAATAAAGTGACACGTTACTAATGATTTGAGTAGAAAGCCTTTTATTCTCACTTACCCACAGGAATGTTTTGAAGGGACTTCAGCCCTCTCTCTCTCTCTCTCTCTCTCTCTCTCTCTCTCTCTCTCTCTCTCTCTCTCTCTCTCTCTCTCCATGATAAGTGCTCTCTCATCACTCTCTCATCATCGCACCGTCTGACATGATCTAATGAGCTGATGAAGTAGGCCACGCACCTACTCTCCAAAGTGATAAACACTGTGCTCTGTGTAGTCAGCCATTATCAAAATATATAATCATATATCAAAATTAGTTTAGTTACTGTACCACCTCACTTTAGCCACGTCAGAAGTTATATCTGGGATGATGAGTGTTAACGTGCACATTAGTGTCCTGGTTTTTATCATATTCGGGATACATTGTTGACATGATGCAAAACCTATATACAGGCTTATTCAATTCTCTGTTAGAATACATGCTCAGAACAACAAGAATACTCCAAACCCCAATTAGTAAGTCCATGGAGTAATGAGTCTATCAAAAGAAATAAAATGAAACTCTTCAATTTCTATTTAATCATTACTTCCCCCAAAGAGGGTTTGTTTTCACTGCTGTCTGTTTGTTCATTGGTTGGTTTTTCTGTTTGTTTGTGAGCAAGATTTGATGAAAATAAGCGTTTTATTTTAATGTAATGTGTTTTGACAGTTTTTTCGAGAAAACAAGACATTAAGACGTCACCTGGGACCCTGACAATATTCTATTTCATGGATTCAATGATTAATAGAGAAAATAATTAGTAGGTTAATTGATAATGGGAATATAGATAACTTAGTTTCATTATACATCAGAGTTCAGTTCCACTACACGTTCAGTCCTCGTCTACCAGGAACTTCCCCTTTTGGCTCCTCCAGACTTGTTCTGTCCATCTGAACGTATGGCAGTGTGTGCAGGGATAGAGCCACGCGACAGCCTCTTCTTTATATTTACATGTAAACAAAACAGAGACCTCCATCTGTGAGGGGAGCAAAATAAAGCACAATTAAGTCAAGACGGTCAAAGAGCAGAGGGCAAAGACACAGAGAAAAAGGCAGAAAAGACAGAGATCAACAAGGGAGGGGAGACTTTGTTTTGTTGCCTGGCAACACAACATCAGTCACTGTGTTGGGTTTGAAAAGGAAATGGGGATGTGAATAGTAATAGTATGAACCTGGTTTTGTCCATTAGGATGAGAAGAAGATCGTAAATCACTCAGAGTCATTAATTTGGGTCGAGAAATCAATATGTAACATGTTGGATCTATACAGACACTAGTTTTACATCAACTTGTGAGATATATATATATCTCACAAATCACATTTGCCTCATAGTGTCATGGTTTTGTATTTGAGTGTTTATTTTTTCCACCTCTTTATTAAGAGTGTTTTCTGTTGAATTATTACCTTGTGTTTCTTGTACATCCTTGTGTTTATGTTTGTCTATGAGTTGTTTCGGTGTCGCGTGTCTTCTGTTTCCTGTTTTATTTTGTAGGCTCTGTTCCTAGTGTGTTTTCTTCACTTCCTGTCTCTGTGATTGTCTGCACTAGTCCTCATGTGTTCCACCTGTGTTCAATTGCCCCTGCCTTCCCTGTGTGTATATATAAGTCTCTGTGCTTCCCCTTGTCCTTGTCGGTTCGTTGTCTTAATGCTTTGTCTTAATGTCTGTCTTACTGCCTGCCGTAATCTCCGGTCTTTATGCTTCATCTCCTGTGCTCGTGTCCCCTGCTTCTTCTGGTCTTCTCTTAAGCTTCCAGTGTTTTCCCCTGTGTGCCATTAAAAGGACACTTTTTTTTTAAATTCTGCATCCTGGGTCCATCTGCCTAACCGAACCTGACAGTCAAATAAACACTCAAATACAAAACCATGACACATAGGGCACAAAAACATCCTCTGCTTTAAGAAAAAGACAGTGTCTAACATAAATAGATGTGTATCAATGTTTCAATTTTTTATATAAAAGAAAATGTCTGTCAGAGATGAAAGGGGAGCATGGAGGGCCGAGCAGCGATGACAAATAATATGAAAGAAGTATATCCAGTAATAGTCTAGTTGGAATCCTAATCCACCATCAGCTGCCACCGTGATCTACTACATGGCCACAGCTGCAATCCTGGTGAACTTAAATGATACAGCTCTTTTAAAACATATCATAAACAGTGAAATCTTAAGATCTCTGCATTATTCCCTGAAAAATGCCCTAATACATGTTAAGAAAGTGAACAATAAATTCTGGACTCACCCTTTAATCCACATCTTCAATTCAATGGCTTCTTCCCAAGGCCCCATCGCCCCACCAAACTTGGTGGAAATCACTTTGGAAGTTTTTAATCCTGCTAACAAATAAACCAACAAACAGACTCAGGAGAAAACGTACCTTCCTTCTTTAGGTTCTATGATGTTCCACAGTATACATTCAGTTTTCCACCTCCTGTGTTTCCTTCACATCGCTCACTATCCTTAACTGGAACCATTTCACTCTCGTAATGTCTCCTCTCTCAGAAGAAAGAGGTTTAGTCAGCAGGAGACAGAAAATTGGAGCGATAAGTAGAGGGTGGCAGATAGAAAAGAACATGAAAAAGGCGTCTTTCGAGCAGAGGGAGGTTGGACCAATCATCACAGACTTAATTATTGTTGATTAAAGGACTGTGGAGACGTTGATAATCCACAAAGGGGAAGGGTGCTTGTGTTCGTGGAGAGGACTCGGGCCACTGTTGTCACACAGAGGTGATGTGTCCGCCATGGTTCCTCTTCTGTCTGCGATGACAGCCATCTCTAATGTATTTATGACCTGCTTATTACTGTCTGCCACAAGTCATGATCTGTCATGATTTTAAACGTGTCTCCGTCTGTGTGTGTGTCTCTCTGTCTCTCCCCTCAGCTGATTTCCAGTGACGCAGATGGGGCTATTCAGAGGGCAGGACGCTTCAGGGTGGAGAATGGCTCATCAGATGAGGTACACAATTTAGTATAATACACTTTTGTGCCCAATACCCATTCACTTAGCGAGGTAACAGATGAACAACACCAATTTATGCAGTAAATGATGCATTTTTTTGTTCCATTTTTTAAAATTGGTTAAACATATTCAAGCGTAATTTCATTTGGTAAATCGATTTGAGTTTATGGACAAAAACCAAAAATGATTGCAATTATAGTTTTTCCTCTTGTATCTGTGTACATCATACAGAGTTTGGATGGTTACATTTATAATATATTTAACTACTGATTACTGAGTGTAATCTGTTAGGTATTCAGCTACATTACTCATAAAGTGAGGTATTATTATTACATGGGACACTTGAGTAACTGACCCCAGGAGTAACGGTGATTTTATTATTTTCTTGACCTTGTATTATTTGTAGAGAATTATGTAAGATTGAAAAACACAAATCTTCTTAAAAGGACGAGCAATTGTTTTGATATGTAAATCTCTACATCTACACTTTTTTCCACATTAAATATTTTGCCGTTTCTGGATTTAAATTCTTTAATTAAAATAAAAAATTAGCTGGTTTGAGGCCCATGTTCAGACATATTCCACCTTTTATTAGAAGTTACAGGTTCTAACGGTTTCGATTCAACAAGTGACAAACATAAAATGGAGAAAACGCTAAATACTGCTTTACTGAACGAGCTGCATTCATTTCAAAACGTCTAAACTGGCCAGAGTTTTGATACTGCATAATGCATATACAGTATATAATTAAAAAATATGGATAGCATACAGTTTATCTTGAAGAAGAACCTCTGATGACGTGTCTGCCACAGATGTAACGATCGCATCTAGACCCTCATTATCACCGTCTATAAGACACTTAACCTGTATTTTATATTGATAAATGCATCAATATTCATCGACCTGCTGCTCATGATGGTGAATCTGTTCTTAAATAATGTAGATGGTAAGCCTTTACTGTAACCTCCTCCTATTCAGCATTCATAGTTAGTATATAAACATTTAAAAAGCATATTATAACACTGTAACTCTGCTCGAGCTCTCCCATTACCGAGTGTAAGAATACATAATTAATGACTATAAAATAAAACACGGCTGTACTAATATAAAATGTTGTAAATGAGTTGTAAACAATGTACAGATGTTTTTTATAAATAGGGCTCGGCAATAAAAAAATCAATTAATAGTAATACAATTGTCATCAATAGAAATTTAAAATTTGTGTTTTAACTTAAAAGATACAAATAATGTCAAATGTATTGTGATATTCATTTTTAGCCATATTGCCCAGCCAGACGTATAAATGCTAAATAGATAGTGTAATTTGTTCCCACTGAGGTCAATAAAGTTCTTCTAAATATCTTTCCACCAACTACATCTGCTGTCATCATCTACTCACTGTAGACTGACAACATTTAACAGCTTTGTGACAACATGGCCGACAGCCAGCTTCCTGTCCTATGTCCGTAAAATGTCATGTTGAATTCCCATAATACCAGCGTCCTGCCAACATCATGCTTAATAATGTTTTCAGCTATGTTTCATGTTTATTGCAACATCACATCTTAATGTGATTCCATCCCAAGCCTTTGTCTTGCATAATTGCAGTTTCTAGGGTGGCCGATTATAAAAGACAAAAGGTTCTTTTCCAAAAATCCACACTGTAATAAGTCACACCATAGCTCAGTGTGTCTGTGCTGTGTGTGTGTCTGCTTCCCTGCTCTGTATCATGACTGACCACCCTGATGACAACTTGTGTTTGTGTTTGTCAGACTTCGGACTACACTCCAGGAACCTGGAGGAGAACCGATGTCCATCTGGAGAATCCAGAGTACCACACCAGATGGTTCTTCAAATACTTCCTGGGAAAAGGTCAGGCCTGCTCCGCTGTGCTCTGTTCGTGCTCACACACGGCGTTAGTGTGAGATAGAGGGAGAAATTTAGGGGCTGAGGTCGAGCGAGAGCGAGTAAGCCGCCCGTCAGATGCTGCAGAAATAAAACATCAGCTGAATGCATTCCCCCGTTCCACAGGATGCTTCTTATCTTATGAGGTCAGCCTCGTCCTCGTGCCGCACCGCTCTTCATTCAAGGCCAAAACTTGTTATCATCCAGTCGTATCCCCACTGAGAGTCTCAACTACACTCTAATCCCACACGCCACCAAGGGAGGACGCCTGCGGAGGACATGCAGCCTCAACACAGGGAGCAAAGGCTTGCCTCTAACAGATAACACATGTAAGGTCTTACAGCGAGCTTCTGAAACCATTGAGAGAAGCCAGAGATCATTAAAAACATAGAAATGGTCATTCCATCATTTCACTGCTGTCATTAACATCTCGCCTGTCCATGTTTTCTTGCTCTGGCTCAAATCAGGAAGCAGACAGGCGGGGATAAAGGACAGAAGCTGAGATCGATGCAGATAATTGCGAGGCAAAGTTTGGCTGCAAAAAGTCGACAAGAGGAAGAAAAGAAATGCCCCTTTTAGCTGGGGTCATGTTGTGATCATGCTGTACGGCATGGGCAGTTTACAATGAGCTGTGTCCCGGCTCTTGGCTCAACCTGTTGGACTGCAGCTGAGCCATCTGTGTCTCGCAGCCTGAGCGGAGCGGCTGCAACACACGGCACAACACGTTATGTACTCCAGGCCAGTTATTCTAACACGAGAATATCCTTTCTGATTAAGCACCCAATACAATGGATGGATGACTGGGGATCTTCACAGACACCCAATGATTTGACATCAGAATGATAAGGCAAAGATCAGTCACTAAATCCGTATTTTATTGGGATCTGCTTCTCCAAATTGCACACTCTCATTAATATATTTTTCCTAAACATGCCTGATTTTTTTCATCATCAAGACATGAATAAATTATATGAAATGCTGTATTTTGCAATGTGGAAAAAATATCCTGGATCCACCCCCTGACCCAGGTCCACACCAAAATTTAATCGGTTCTGAGCCAAGCCATTTTTTTCTTTTTTAAGAAATATTTTACATTTTGACTGATTTCCAAGAGAATAGTTCATGGATCTTGATTAAAAGGCACATTTAGGTAAGTGTGTGAAATTAGGTGCAACTTGATTTAATTTTAGTTGATTGTTTGGCCTACCCTGTGGGGATCTACCCCGACCATCTATCCTCCCACCAAGCTACATGATGATCCATCCCGTTGTTACTGCTAATTTACAATCAAATTCAGATGAAAACATAACCTTCTTGTTCATCTGTTCTCTTGCATCAACTGTTGCGATAATAATAAGAGTGTAGACACTGAGAATGAGATTTCTCACACAGAGAATAAACTCAAGGCAGCTAAACGAATAAACATATAAATGCAACTCAACCTTGCAAAGTCATTTCTTTCCTGCAGCATAAAAAAGAGCTAATGGCAAATAAACAGAGCTGGAAACCAAATGGAGAAAAGGAAGTGAGATTGTGGAAAAGAAAGAATTAGACAAAGGAAGAGGAGTACTGCAGGCAGACGTCATGCGTCTAATTGGGCTGGCAGGTCTGTTCAGGCATTGTTTTCGGAAGATGTTACCCTGTCAACCAAAGAGGCAGAGGCACGAATGTGTGACTCTGCTGTAGGGTCGTCAGGCGATCTTTCTTTGTGCCAGTGTCACACACACACAGAGAACTGGACGTAGGGGGATGAAGACAGGACATAGAAGAAAAAAGAAGAGAGACAGCAAGGGGATGAAAGGGAGAGTTAAATACCTTGGAGGATATAAATTTGTCATTTAGAACATGAACATATAGAAATCATCTACATGTTCAATATCCAGTGTATATTTGTAATTTTACATAATAATATTATATTATATCTTTCTGCTTCAGTCCACCAGAACTATGTGGGTACAGATGCAGACAAGAATCCCTTCTACCTGTCAGTTGTCCTCTCAGACCAGAACAACCAGCGGGTTCCTCAGTACAGAGCCATCCTCTGGAGAAAGATGGTGAGTGATTCACAGTACTTTTCATTTCTAAATTTTATAATGGATGATTTTACCTATTTGTACCTCAAACTGTTCTGATATCCATCTGTGGAGATTAGATAGGAAATATTTGTTTGGTGGAGCGACAGACAACTTGCACATCTGAAACATGACAAGAGGCCTGAAGTACAGTAGGAGTAGTGGGTCGCAAGAGAAAATGCTCAGAACCACGTTTGCTCTGAAATCTTTTTTTTTTTTATCATATGTAAAATCATAATCTGAAAAGTAACTGTAGTGGAAAATTGTACTGACCAGTGTCTAAGGTATTGGAAATCCCCTGACTAGGTGTCTCACTGCTGTGACCTTGATAAACAGGATGTATGCCCTTATTTGGTGATGTTTTCTTCCAACTGGTACAGTGGACGGACAGACACAGATGATGATCTCATGTCTTTCATGTCTTTTTTTCATATTATGTCCTCTTGGTATAGATTCTGGCTTTTGTGAACTTGCAGCCAGTTCCATTTTGAGCACCCGTGATTGTTGTGTAAACTCTGCAGAGTTAACTATTAAAAAGACTCAAAGGCAACTCCAGTCAGAGAATTTCATTATTTCAAATCTCAAGATGAATTTCCATCACATAACTTTTAAAGGAGATGATGCTGTTTTCGGGTTTACCTTTTCCTCTTTTGTTTTATGATGTTGTTTGTGAATTTAAAAGGTCTTCAAAATAAAAAAGGTCCAAAGTCTGTAGGAAAGTGAGCTTCACTCCCCCACAGAAAATACTCAAGCTCCTGAAATGCTTCGTCAGTAGTGAGGCCGATACTTTGATGTCACACATCAAAATTCCCCACATCTGCCTTATACACGCGTAGCGGCTAGTCTGACACTCAAGTATCGTAAAACTACCATATGATATTAAGTTCAGTAGAAAATATACATAATTACTTTACTTGAATCCCCCACAGGATTTTCCCATATCAGAAAGGCAGGTACTGAAACTTTTTTTCTCGGGGCACAGATTAATCTTGAATGTGCGCATCTTCAGCCGCAGCGTAGGTGGTATTTCTTCTGTGATCTAAATATAAGAAGGCACGAAATGGCATCTTGAGGGACTATGCTACTCCAATTTGAGTCACTGCGTGTGTAGGTGTGTTTGTGAGGGAGGAATGTGTGCATTGTTGTGTGTTGGTAGTGTGGTGACTCAGCTTCATAGCTTGGATCTAATTTTGGTCACCAGACTCATCTGGAACCTGATTAGTGTGCTGCACCTCCGCTGCCTGATCACATTGATTTGTCTTGTTTCTGTCAGACTCAAGCCGGTACAGGATGTTGTTGTTGTTGAACAGAACAACTTTGTTTGGCTTGAACGTCCCTGATTTAATTTGTTTGGCTAATTGAAGAATACGTTGTGTGCTCTGAATATCCCTCAGGGTATTACTGAGGTTGCATGATATTGTTTTTGTATTGCGATGCAAATCTGCAGCAGGTTTGTGGCTGAGTAAACCTTTAAGATCCCACCACCACAACCTCACAAGTCATTCTCGAGACACATGTTTTGATCATGAGTTACTCCTCAAAGAAAAGGCCGTTGAAGCCCTCAGTGCAAACAGTCCATAATCCCTGATCTATGTCATCCTTGACAGGGGACTCTGAAGATCAGCCTCCCGTACAGCCCGACCAAAACACTATCGGTCAAGTCCATCCTCAGGTGAGAAGTGCAGCCTGGAGCTCCACACTTACACACTTCACTCTCTACAATATATGTATGAGACTTAATCTTGTAATGGATAATAAATAAATCTAGGCCCTATCGCCCCTATTGGTTTTCACTGATATCTTTTTTTTATTTATTGTGAAGAGGGGGGGAAGATACATTTGAATAGCTTCCAACTTTTCATAGGTAAAAACAATCTCAGATATGTATGTTTTAAAAAGACATATTTTCTGGTCAGACGGATCTTTAACAAGAATTTGACTAACAGGATGAAATAAGATGTATGAAACATGAGATTATACATTCCTCAAGCTGAGCAGCGTCACTGCTCAAGCTCTGAATGAGTACAAGCAGGAGGAGAAATCCCCTGTGTCAGGTGTCATCTTTCTGCGAGCCCCTTTGGGCTATTCGTCTTCCATTAATCCCTAAACACCTGCTATCTGTTTTCATCACTACTTCCCTCACTCCTCCTTCTCCTCCTCTTCCTCCTCCCTCTGTCCCTATTCCCAGTGCAATGAACATGGACAGGTTTGAGAAAGGCCCCAGGGAGATCCTCAACCCTGAGATTCAGAAGGTGAGAGCGTCAACCTGCTCTTGCTGAAATGTTTACACTGGTCTGTTTCATGCCAAGTCTGCTCAGCAGCACCGAAACTATATGGGAACCTCAGGCTGTGTCATCTCTACCTGCAGTGCTAGTCAGTGGAGATTATAACAATAATATGAATGTCTTCTTTCTTCAGGATCTGCTGGTGCTGGAGGAACAGGAGGTATGGAATGACACTAACCCTAACCCTGTTGTTGGGTTTTTTTTAAGTATCATTTTCATTTATTAGGGTTGGAAACTACTTCTTTTGTTAGGTTTTAGGTTCCCAGACATCTTCACACGCCTACATATCATAACAAATACCCACATTGTTGCATCTTTATCTGGGAAAAGAATGTTGTGGAGGTGAGGGGGCTGGGAGAGCACCTTCACCTGAACCGGAGGATCAGTCAGCGCAGGTGAGAGCTGTTAGCTGATTGGTCCTCAGCTTTAAAAGGGAGCGGCTGAGCTGCCTCAAGAGAGACCCAGACACACAGGACATGAGCAAAGTCACGGAGAGAGACACTGAGAGACAGAGACACTGAGCTGCAAAGCTTTGACCTTTTAGTTTAGTTTATGTTTGCTGATGTTGACGTGTGTGTTAAAGTTGCAGTGTGTAGACTTTAGTGACATAAAGTGGTGAAGTTGCATGTTGCAGCTGAATCCCCCCTCACCTCATCCTCCCCTTCCAACCATGAAAGAGAACCTGTGGTAGCCTTCAGTTAATGTAAATATAAAGCATGTCAATATAAAGGGCCCATTCTAGGGTAAATAAAACAACAATTTGTATAATACACACTTGTCAAAACATCACTTATTTTATATTAAAGTTCTGTCAATAGATCCCTTTCACCTAAATCTTACACACTGGAACTTTAAAAGACAATAAAAGAAAGTTAAAACCCGAATGGTTTGTCTCTGGCTGCTGTGGTGAGAGCCCCGTGACATGGTCAACTGCCACAAATGTTCTCTTAGATTTGCAGGAACCACAGTTTTGCTTTCTAATATTACACCATCTTCACTATGCCGCCGATGTAATTGCACAACAAATATACTCAACACTCAACTATTTTTTAGGGTTCTGTCAACTTCAAATTTGGTGTCCTTTTTGCCAAAGACGGACAGCTCACAGATGACGAGATGTTTAGCAACGGTAACTCTCATTATACGTTTTCAATGTCCAAACCCATTGCAGGGATATTTTGACATTTTGGAAAATGTGTTTCTTCTCTTTCTTGCCAAGAGTTACTGTAGATGAGGAGATTCCAATCTTGCATATCCATGTCCAATATGAAGCTTTAGTTTTAGCTTAGCATACAGACTTTGGGAAAATGCTAGCCTGGCTGCTAGCTCGTACTGAATATTTAATAGAGAGACAAGAGCGGTATTAATGTTTTGAATCTTCTGGATCTTCTCCAAGTCACAAAATAAATAAATAAATATCTTTCCAAAATGGTCAAATATCCCTTTACAATAAAAACAGCACCACAACAGAAGATAAAGCCACCCTGTGTGTTTCAGAGACGGGGAGCGAGAGCTTTGATAAGTTTCTCAATCTGCTGGGTGACAACATTACGCTGCAGGGATGGGCAGGATACCGCGGAGGGCTCGACACGAAGAGTGAGTGACCGCACATCTGCTGAATTATTGTCGTCATTTCAAAAAAATTTAAATAAAAAGTTCATTTGAATATGCCAATGTTTACTCTTTGTCGTTGTCTTGTTCTTTGTACCTACAGATGACACTACAGGAATTAAGTCCATCTACACAGTGTATCAGGGTCATGAGCTAATGTTCCATGTGTCCACCATGTTACCCTACTCCAAAGAGAACAAACAGCAGGTCGGTGGCTAACATGCTAAACAAAGATGGTGAACTTGATAAATATTATACTGTATGCACTAAATATCAACATTGACTTATTAAACTCAGTGTTGGCTCTTTACCACCTGTGTTTGAGGAGTTGAACTTTAAATACACATCGGTCACTGGTGGGAAATCTTGTGCAATGTCAGTCAATGTCGTCGCTTCGGGGAGAGAAGAGAAGAAAGGATGAAAGATCATTGCCGTACTGCAGAGCTCTGTTCTGCAATGTCAATATTATTGAGTATGATTTAAAAGGCCTGGTGCTCACCAGATCTGACAAGTGGTAAGTGATAAGTGGATTTCTCCCTAAGATATAAAAAGACATTCTGTCTGTCAATAATTCAGAACAGTCTGTGCTTGTAGAGCATTTCAAGTGTGGCTGCTGGTCTGTCGCTTGTCTACCATCCATCTGAGTGACAAGAACTGCAGTCATATGGAAGAAGATGACTGTAGTTCACATCTGAGTTTCTCTGCAGTGTCAATTCAGTTTGACTTGTGGAGTTCTACTGTTAAAGTCCGCCACCACGATTCAAAACATTTGGATGTAAGGTAACAGTTTCTAGACTCATACCAGTAGTGGGGCTAAAAGAAGTGTAATGGATCTTGGAAAAGGATTTATCCTCTTTGGAGTATGAATGTGCAGAGGTGATCTCAGAGCTGTATATCTCTTAGATAGTGAAAGCTTGTGTGCAAAGTTGGCATTTAAGCTAGGTTGTTCCCAGTTGTGCCCCTAAAAGACAGCTCACTGTATTCAAAAAGGAAACGGTTCATCCTCTGGGAATCAGGAATATGTGTGTTAAAATTAACAGAAAACATTTTAATACATTGTCCTTGTGTGTAAGTGGAAATTATGACTGGATGGTGGTGCTAGAAATAAAAGGGGAGAAAAGACAGTCACTAAAAACTTAAGGATTCACCCTGTGAGAACCATGAATATCCAGAGCAAATTAAATGGAAAGCCAGGTTCATTAGTTTCTTTCTTAGATAGGGTCGCACAGATTGTTTGGATTCATCCATTGGGGACGAATATCCATGTTACATATCATGAAAACCAGAATATCTGTTGGTGAGATGTCTTTTGCAGTGTCATCGAGGACAAAACAATGAAAAACCAAAATGTATATATTAAAATGTCATTGACAGGGGGAGCATATGTGGCAAAGAGAATGTATTAAAAATAAAAAACAAACCGGTGAGACAGGATTTATAAAGATGTGCTTGATGTTGCTGCTGCTCTGAAGTTGTGAGATCAAAGGGCTGAAATTATCCCCGCTCCTCAACGTGTTTATGGTCCGAGAGCTTGGAAAATGTTTGCTGTTTGAAGGACACCCTCTTCCAAACTTATGCACATACACACAACGTCCCCATCGTTGTAGCACCGCTTGTTTTGTGGCCTAGAACTTAACTGTAGATTTGTTCTCTTCGCTCTCATCTGTGTCAGTCCCACATACCACAGGCAGCTGTTTGAGTGAAAAAGCCCAGATACACCCAATTAAAACTATCGTCCCAGGACTAAACAAAGTTACCAACTAGCTGGAGCATTTTGCAGTTAGGTAACTAGATATTTCCTTCAACAGTTTGCATTGATCAGAGGTTTTGAAAGGTGATGAAACGTCCACATGAGTGTAGGGGACAGCTGAATTCAGCTGCTTTGAAAACTAGAGGAAGTTTATTATTGTAGTTTGGCACATAGACTCCATGTTAGTGGATGGGATATGGAAATTACTAAAGCGTCAAAATACACGTCAGATACATTTTTCTCAAATATGCTATGTCATTTTAGGTACTTCTTATCACCCTGATGTTATGATTGACAGCTGAGACTGACTCATGATCTGTCAAGCGCATGCATCGAGGGCTCCATCCCCTGATCGCTGCTGTGCACACTCCGTCTCTAAATGCCAGATGGCAGCGTGTGTATCTGAGATATTTTAGCTTTATATCTGGATAGTGGGAGGAAGTTGAGACGTATCGTCCATCTTTATTTACAGTCCATGGTTCCAGCCTCAGACTTGTTCCACTTATCAACACAATTATCAGTCGGCGCTGCAGCAGTGGTGTCCCGCACAGTTTACGGAGGTAGTTACGATATTTAAAAGCTGCTTTGTGCCACTGATTGTCAAAATTTGCGTCAAACATGTTCTTGAAGTGATAACTCAGATTCACAGCAATTCACAGTTTCCAATGGTGTCATTATATCTGAAAGATTCTCCGTATAACTCCAGCACTTGATTCGCCAGGTGGGAAAAAAACATGACTGTGCTAATTAGTTCCCTTTAACAACTTTATAAGGTGGAAATTTATGAATGTTGTGTTTGAGGTTTGTTGCTTTGCCCTTTTGTGATTAAAACATCAGTAAATCCACGTACACAGACGATCCGTGTCACATGAATCACAGAGTACTGAGGTTGAGTTGCTTTTTTTCTTTTTTGTCCTCATCTGTGCTCTTTCCTCTCTGGCAGGTGGAAAGAAAGAGGCACATTGGAAATGACATTGTCACCATAGTATTCCAGGAAGGGGATGACGCATCGTCATCCTTCAAACCATCGATGATCCGATCGCACTTCACCCGTATCCTTCACACGGACAACGGCTGTCAGAGAAATGAAGTGGTGACCATCAGCGTCAGCTAAGAGGATCTTCGCCTAATGAACAGAGACCACGTCAGCCCTGTTATTCTGATGAAATGTTTGACTGCTGTTGCGTATCCTATACAATCAATGTTTCCTTTACTTCTTCCTCCAGATATTTTTGCATTAGTTAGGTATAATAGCCAGAATGACAGTTACAGGTGAGTGGCCTTGATTCATGGTGATTGCCTTCGATTCATTCATTATGGTATTTCATTCAGACTTCTTTTCACCCTTGTGACTTGAAAATGTCTTTAATTCTGCTCACTAAGACCTTTTAATTGTTTTCCTTGATTTAAAATGGTGCTGACTTGACTCTACCGTACTGTGGGATTTACTATGACCGTACTGTCTCTATCACAGGTTGAAGATTTTCTCAGAGGAGAGCGTTCCACTGTTTGGACCCCCTCTCCCATCTCCATCTGTATTTACTGATCACCAAGAATTCAGGGACTTTTTATTAGTCAAATGTAAGAAAACGGCATCACAATATGATCAATGAATCTGCAGCTTTTCCTGAAACTAATCTTTCTTCATCTCTGGCAGTAATCAATGGAGAGAAAGCCACACTGGAGACGCCAACGTTTGCCCAGAAGCGTCAGCGGACCCTCGATATGTTAATCCGCTCGCTCTACCAAGACCTCATGCCTGACCTACACAAGGTACACCTTTGTTCCTGCCCTCCACAGCAGTTCTTGTCCATTCTTAGATGTGTGTACTTTTTTTTTTGAATGTACGTACACTAGCGCACACTGCAGTTCTCCGTCTCCAACTTGTCAATTCACTCACTGGCAACGACTGTAGCCACCGCTGAGCTGCGTTCTGCTGTATTCCACTGCAGCCCTCTGCATACTGCACCATTCCGACTGGATACTACTGCAATGCTGACTTTCTCATCAGGGCTCTCCCTCCTCACATCAGCCTTGTTCTTACTTGTCTTGTTTTTCCCTCCTTTCACTGTTGCTGCTCCTAACACAACTAAATTCTCACTGCGTTACACTCCTGCTGTTTTCACCCCCTGCCAGGGTCAGTTTCTAAGACCCCTCTCTTCTTTCTTTTTCTGTGTGTGTGTGTGTGTGTGTGAGTGTGCAACATGTGGGCTATCGATGGTTCCATGTTTAGGTTCCTTTTTCTCCCCAGAACATGTTAAATCGACGGTCATTCAGCGACGTCCTGCCCGAGTCTCCAAAATCAGCACGCAAGAAGGAGGAGGCACGGCAGGCTGAATTTGTCAGGATAGGGCAGGTAAGAAAAATGTACTCAAGCACACGCACGCACACACACACACACACACACACACACACACACACACACACACACACACACACACACACACAAACTCATGAACACCAAACAAGCAGAGCTCTGCAGTAAGCAGCTAGAAACACTCAGATGAACAGATGCCTTAACACCTTGAAACAAGGATACACACTGACAAAGGTGGGTATGGGCACACACACACACATTAGCACACACAAATTACATACATCCGATCACCTAAGAAACCAAGACACATCCAAAAAGATGTGTTGATAACATTCATTCATCGCCCAGTTACATTCTCTATTATACATGAACACAATGAAGTTAATAGAGATAGAATAAATAGAATATAAAATTATTGCAGAACTAACAAATTAAACTGCTTGTTGTATTTTTCTAATAAATATATAACAAATACCAGTGATGCTATGTAAACCTCTATATTGTAACCCAACTTGTTGTTTTATCTTCCTTTTTACATTAATAATATATGTATACATATTCCTTTCACTATATTTGATTATCCCTGGTGGATCTTTTTTCTTGCATCTTTGACAGAAAGAACATGTTCAGTTCTAGATCTTTTTAGGACAATATTGTTTTCTTAACCCACAAAATACAATGGATAGCCCTGAGTGGTGTCATATCAGGCAGCATATTGACCCAACAACTTCCAGCAATAAGGTGAAGCAGTATGACTGTAGCCTGATAGGGAAAACCCAGGGCAAAAAATAAGAAAGATAATGTCTCACTCCTGCTCCTTAAGGTTGTTGCTTTGCACACCCAGCAATAACTGAAGGTGACCCTGAGGAGTCTTTTATCAACTCAGATCCTCTCTCATCTGCTTTACAGCGGCTGGACACAGATCTGAGTAAGAAAATCTACCTGAGAAAATAAAAGTGAGGCGGACAGAAAGAGGATTCTAAAAATTAAGAGGGATGTGTAGAACCATGCATAGTTTTAACTTGGGAACAGTCATGTAAAGTAGACTGACAATTTACTAATAAAAAAACATATCAGGAAAAAGAAAGCCATATCTGTGTTAATTCTCCACAGTATAATATCCACATGAAAATACATATCCACCTCAGTTACAGAAGATAAAAATCAGTTAGACATTTAGCTTATTTGTGTCTGCAGTCCCTGGACAGGAAAATATAAAAGCGAATACTGATGTTACCCTAATGAAAACAAGACAAGGAGTTGCAATAATTTAGCAACTCCTTTTTTATTCCGATGAGTAATAAATGTCCTCACAGTCTAAGGAGATATATAATTCCTGCTCAAATAACAGAATGTGGTTTAGATAGATAGTTATTGTGCATTGGAAATGTGATGCAGGTTTTTTTGTTGTGGAGAAGATGTAAGATTTGACCTGGTGTCATTCAAAATAGACACAATGCAGATATTTTTGGACATACACACTTATCTACCAGTCCTTGAACTCTTTAGATTTGACACATGATAACCAGTAATATGAAGAAACCGAAGAAACAAAGACCTGTAACTGCCATAAATTCATTTAGTACTTTTTCCTTCTGACAGGCAGCTGAGTTAACTGGACACTATGATACCATGATAAGACAAAGCCTCAGTGCCACACTGCAGTATTCATTTCCAGGCTGATGTAATCGCCATTACACCTCCGTTCTTGACGCTGATGTAACAATTATATAATTATATAGGAACAAAATCTGAAAACACAAGCAGTGTCTCAATTCAGGGGCTGCATCCTCTGGAGGATGCACAGTATACCAGTCTCACAAAGATGCCTCCTTCGTGGGCAACTTAGACCGTGAAGGCCAGACCGAATCTTGGAATTACTCTTGTCTGGTCAACAAAGGAATACCAAGATCAGCGTCACCAGCTTGTCCCGCCCTTATTGCTGTCGCCTCGTAATAGAGCTGAAGTTGGACAAGACAAGATGGTTTTAATGCCCCTTGGTTATTTTAGCAGGTGTACTGTTCAGTTGAGTTGATGCTTGACACTCAAACGTTGGACGTCTCACTGTTTGCTGGCACCATTACCTCTTTGAAAAACAGTTAGTCACCGAAGTGCAACGAATCCTGGGATAGGTTGGAGCAAGGACGCATATGAAGAAACCTTCGAAATGGAACAGCCGAGTCTGCCTCAGTCTCCGAAGGATGCAGCCCCTGAATTGAGACACAGCTACGGACATGAAAAGAGCCAATGTTGTCGTCTGTAGCGTTGAACCTACGTGATCTCTGGCATTCTGAAAATGTCTGGCCTGTTGTGGTGACAACTTGTAACGTCCAAATGTTGCCCAACAGCGTCCCAAACCTCCAGAAGGATGAATGTGGCCTGTCATTTTTTCTGTAAATTGACTAATTACACAAAATAATAAAATGGTCTTTCACGACCATTTTTCACGACCATTTCACGAGATAGAGGATATAGGTCATCAAAGTATGCACCTTTAAAAAAAAAAAAAAAAAAAAAAAAAGACATGTTTATGCCTCTAAAGAAATTCTGTCTCTTTTTTCATTTGTCTGCCGACTTCATTTACCAACCCTTGTTCTTCTTTGTGTCACCATTTGTGTTTTCTACCTTGTTTTCCTCTTGTTTCTGTCGCTCTCTGCTCGTAAACACAAAGCTGAGGTGATAACAAAGGAAGGTAGACGCGTCGAGTCATTGATTATCCAGTTTTGTACAGACGAGGCGTTTGTCCTCAGCTCAACTGACTGTTCGCTCGCCATGAGACGCTTGTCTGGATGCCTGATAAGCTAGAATATGTATTTATTGTAGTTATTTTCTGAAGGATGGTGAAGGCACACAGCACAGTGAAGCCATTGTGCTGTTGCCTGGTATTGATTTCATTATCTCCAGATTGCCTGTTTATGTGGATTTGTAAATTGAAAGGGCTGACAGCGGAGCTTGGATTGGAATTTGTCATCTGATCAGATGCTTCCTGATTTGACATTTGTGCAAAATACTTTCCATTTGAATGGATTTTTTTTAAATTTAGTTTAGCTTTTCCACCTCAGTGAGCTGTCGGTCCCAGTCGTCACGGGCTAAATAAGCAGGGAAACCAGGAAACATTAATGACAGGCCAGTTAGATATTAGTGATGGAATAAAAAGGTGCATAATTCAGCGGGCTCATTTCTCCGCTGTCCTCCGAGTGATGCATTTATATGCATGACTCACATGCAGCGCACACTCCTGCACAGTGTCAGAGATTTAAAAGGCTTGTCCAGACATTATTTAATAACTGTGACATTATTTCATTAGAGGAGTTTCATAGGTGAATCTGGAAAGTGCATGCAGTCTCAAGTGGTACATGCTGTGTAAGCCAGCAGCCGGAGAAGTAAAGAAGCACATTTACTTCAAAGATTGTGCTTGCATACAATATTAAACAGCTCAAATAGTCTTTTTTAAATGATTTTTTTAAAGGAGCAAAATGATCGATGAAGAAGAGCAAGCAGAGATAATTAGGGTTCATTTGTGAAGCAGAATTTTGGTTCTTCTTCTTCTTTCCTTCCCCACGAATCATCTCATGACCACAGATTTATCTTCTGACCCTAAAAGTCGATGCATTGATATTTACAGTCTAATAATATTACATATGTTGATGTATGCTGTGTGATTTCTTTTGATACTGCACTGGTGGGAATTGAATATGGGGCTTTACTTGTACTCGACTATTTTAAAATGTTCATACATTATATCTGTGTTTTGTGTTGAACATGATGCCCTTTCCTCTCTATAGGCCCTGAAGCTGAAGACCATTGTGAGAGGAGATGCCCCGACCAGTCTTGTTACCACAGGCCTGTGCAGAAAAGAGGTGAAAAGTCTTTGTGGGTCTTTGAGACATTTCACTGCACAAAATCTACATCTTAACAAGTCATTAAGTTTGTTTATAAGCAAGATTCCGCAAAATCTATAGCTTGACAGATTTCTATGAAACTTGGTGTTAGGATGTGGTATGCGGCAGGGAAAAACCCATAAAACTTTGTGGCCGCTCCAGGAATTTTTTATCATCTTCTTTAAAATTGCAAAATAGGATGTTTTATTTTTGACATTTTGTACTGATTTCCCAGAAAATAATTCATGCAGTTTGACGGAAACAATCTGGCACATTTAGGGAACAGATATCTATGATTGTGTGCGACTTGATTGAATTTAAAGGGACTGTTGGGCCTTTGCGGACGTATGTGCTTTTCTGAGTGCCATTCTGGTTCTTTGAGAAATAAGTGAAAATGACGATATGCTGGATCTGCCCCCTGATCCAGATCTGCAACAAAATGTACTGGATTCTTATTGTTCCTGTAGCTTTTGCTTAATCTTGCTTACAACAAACAAATAAACAAACCAACCAACAAACTCACAGGGGTGAAAACGTGATATTTAATATATTATTCATAATTTTTAATCTTTTGGTTTATTATATATAATATATAATAATATAACAGCTGGATCATATTTCTAATTGTACACCCACACATGTCTCTGTGTCTTTATCCGCCGCAGCCATGGGAGTCCCAGTCGTTCTGCAGCACGTTCCCCTATGAGATCGTGTGCGCCGACTCCTGGGGTCAGTCTCTGCTGGTCGCCACCGACACAGCGGGGGTCATGCTGCTGGATGGTGAGGTCATCCTAATCAATATCGCCCCATGTCCTCTAAAATAAAGCCACCCATCCATATCCATTCAATACTGTGCTCAGCAGAATGCCATGGCCAACAGCTAACATGATGATGATAATGATGTTGTCCATGTTTCAGGCCCAGATCCAGCTTCATCCAACGCTGGTGAGTGTGCAATCAATACTTCTTTTCCTGCTCAGAGGATTTATTTAACATATATTTCAACCAGTTTTTATCAGATTTTACTCGTCTTTTTTTTTTAATGTATGCATTGTGTTTCAGAGACGCAGGCTCTGCCTCCGGTGCAGGTGTTCGACAAAATCATGGTGGTGAAGCAGATGCACGTTCTCGAGCCTCAGGACCTGCTCATCACCAGGGCCGACAAAGGTAAGACTCAGACGACGAGAAGCTCAGCACCTCCTCGCTGCATCATCACAGAATACCTCCCCACGCCACCGTCCTTTGTCATCCGCTCATTCTCCCTATTTTTGCAGCAGAACCGTTTGTATTTACAGCACATCTTTCTCTCTCGTCATCCCTATTCCTCCCTCTCATTTCATCTCTGTCATCTCTCTCTGTGTTGTTGAGTACCTACTTACCCTTTCCACCTCCGCTGGTCCAGTGAACACATTGATCACTCGCTGTGATCTAAGGAAGCTGACCTATAGAGAACCAATCCCCGTCAAGTGTGTGTGCGTATGTGTGTTTCAGAGATTGTGTGTGTGTGTGTGTGTGTGTGTGTGTGTGTGTGTGTGTGTGCGTGTGTGTTTATCCTCGAGGAAGGGCTCGACTGTGAGTGCAGCGGGCTTTAACGATAGATATGCAGACCAACAGACAGATAAAATGAAACCTGCAGACGTGAAAAGGATAGAAAAGACACACAGCAGGTTGCTGTGTAATAACACACATCTGTACAATTTGTCGCATGTTTGCTCTGACCAAAAGAGCATGTAATCCATTACCCTGCTGATGATTAGCTAACCCGGCTATTGACAAACAGGATTGACTCGGTTTTGTGTGTGTGTGTGTGTGTGGCGGGGATTTAAATTTCTGGGAGCACAAGCCCTAAGAAGCCATATCGTAATCCGCCTCGTGCAGTGAAGCACTATTGTCTGGTGTCTCGTGGGTGGAGGCTCAAAGCAAAAACAAGTGAACCTTAATGCAGGACTGCAACAATGTGGATCTGTGTTTGTTTCCAGGGAAGGACGCTCGGGTCTATGTGTTCAGACTCAACACGCTCAAGAGAGGCCTGGAGGAGAAGCAGCTCGTCAGGAGCAAGTGTGACAGTCGGGAAAATAAACTGGAGAAAACTAAAGGTACAACACGAGGCGCACGCTGCAAATGAATCGCTGCAACAGCAAAGAAAAATGTCCTGTAATCTCAAGAATCCTGCTTTAATTCAGGGTTTCAAAATTGGTTTTGTCTTTATATACTGGCCATTAAATACCCCCTACTATCATCTATCTAATGATTCCACATATCTTCTTCTGTAGTGGCCTCGCATTTCGAGAACAGTTCATCTTATCCGCTTCAGACTTGGCTCTTGTATTGTTAAGGGCCCAAGGAAGTGCAGTGTTGGATTTGGTACGATTGGTGCACACGATATGTTCAACATTCTGAATAAGCAGGAAATCAGTGTTCTGCAGCTGCGGTGTCTGGGAATGATGAACGAAAGTGACGTTGTTGATAACGACAACAGCAAGTTCACAACAAAGGAAACGACAACTGATTATATAGCGTTTATTCAGTCTAAAAATTCCACGCTCGCTACTGCTCAACACCACCAGTCAGTTAAACATTTGACTTTGTTGGTGGGGACAGTGGCTGATGCTCCTCCCCCCCCCCCATTCTATCTCTGATCTTCTAACCCCCTCCCTCTCAGCTCACTGAGTTATTAAAATCTAGCGTATGTCTTTAACCCACTTGATTTTGGTATCATTAGAAGATAAACACAGGCCCAAAATGCCCATAGGAGAAATGTTATTTGTGTTGTTTTTATCTTGAAATAAGCAAATCCATTTAGTTCCCTGTTTTTCAGATTTTTTAAATCAAATCTGAACAAACTACATCAAGACGAGTTCCCGTGCAACAAGTTTAATATTCAAATGCAAATGGTGCTTGACAAGTTTATTTATATTTGACAAGACATAAAACACACATACTCAGCCTGAAGCAGGATATTGTGACCTTAATGAAAGTCGTTTCCACTGCTGGTGGTGTGATGCCAGCTGTTTGTGGAAGCATCGATCTGTGGGATGATGCCAGGGAACAACACCTACAGCACAACACATGTCCAATATACCTCCCGCTCTCTCTCTCACCCCATCCTCCTCCTCTTTGTCCCAGGCTGTCATTTGTACTCTATCAACACCCACCACGGCTCCGAGCTGAGGATAGTAGCAGCCATCAGGAACAAACTCCTCCTCATCACCAGGAAACAGCCGCGCTCCGAGGGCTTCAGCGCCGTCTCCGCGGGACCGGACTCGCCAGTGGAGGAGTTCCAGTACATACGGGTACAACCAATGATGAATGAGAAAAGAAGGAAAAGAAGAATTTGATCTCACTTTTAAAGATAATTTCTCACTAAAGTTTACATTTCTATCTGGGGTGAGGTCAAAGGTGACACACAGCATAAGGAGATACTTCAGGTGGTTTTAAAGTATTATATCTGCCACAATTAGAATCAAACATTTTTAAGCGCACAGATAATGATACCCATTTAGATTCTACATGACTTTCTGAGGATATCAGGGCACGTTCAGGGAACAGTGTCCATATTAGATAAGCACCCAACAGATTCACCTAGAAATCAGAAAATATTAATGTTCCTTACATTTGAGAATCTCAACATTGACGTTTCTCCATTATAAAACTAAACTGGTGATCGTTGTCTCTGTATCTGAAATAAGTTATGGCTAATAGCTGATTCAGCAGACTTTATAATGCCAACACATGCGAAAAAACAGGAAAAATAATATTCTTATATCAGGAGTAGAAAAAATTGAAATATTAACTTGCTCATGTTGCAGTGTAATTTTTTGTATTTTTTTTTTTTTGTTTTAAGTGCGGCCCTGACTTTAAAGACCCCTGTCCTAAAGCTATGAAGACATTATGTGCAGACAAACGTACATATGTCTATTAAAGTAATTAAACTAACGTGTTTGTGTGTTTGTGTGTTTGTGTGTGTGTGTACCATCCGCCCATCAGGAGATCTGTCTGTGTGACCCTCCGGTGGTGATGGCGCTGGTGGACGGGCCGACGGGGGAAAATGACAACATGATCTGTGTGGCCTACAAACACCAGTTTGACCTGATCAATGAGAGCACTGGAGATGCCTACCGGCTACATCACGTAGACGCCAACAGGGTGAGGCACACTTGCACACGCATACAAGACGCTGGTGGTTTTCCTTTTTCTGTTCATCGTCCTTTTTATTAATTTGCTTTCATGTCGATGTGCTCTGCAGTTGAGCAGAATGGAGACCTTCAGTTGACCCATTTAGTCGCTTTATTTACCTCTCTGATGAGCAGGCTGCTTTGGTGAATCAACACGTTGTCATTTACAGAGAGCAGCTGGGAGGAGACGTGAGGATGAGGCTGCTGGGGGATGAACAGCTGCTCTAATAAACAGTCTTATTCTGCTCGAACCATTTCTCATTCGACAGAAACAAGAATAATAATCACAATAATACAACAAACTCAAAGCTATACTAATCAGTTACAACATTCTTATTTCAGCCAAGGACTTTATGTTTTAGCATTACCCCAAAACTACAAGAACTATAGACAGGTAAAAGGGACCTGGGGCCCCTACTTCAAACCAAACTCAACCAACTCCCCCAACCAAGAAAGACAGTACACCAAACCTCATCATTCCAATTTTTGACCCATTCTTTTATTATCAAAATTATTGACACAGTGCATACACATAAGTATTTGAAATGTAGCAAAGCATTGGGTCTCGTAAGGGCGTTTCTGAGCGTGGTGTCGTTGCAGTCTCCTGTCGATAGCCGATCACAGAATGTAAAGGAGTTCGCACAAAGTTGTCATTGCTGTAGATTCACGTAATGAGCCCCCTCTCAGCTCTGGGCCCCAGGCAGTTGCCTGCTTTGCCAGCCCTGTTGCAGCGCCCCCTGCCCTGAAGGTTACCCTTTACTTTAATCGTATGTGACCTGACATTACTTGTTAAAAACAGTGTCTCACATCCGACCTTTGAATCCTGCTGAAACGATTCCACTAAACTGACTCCTCTCTGCCTGCAGGTAAATTTTGTAGCAGCCATTGATGTGTATGAAGACGGCGAGGCGGGTCTGCTGTTGTGTTACAACTGTGAGTCTCCCTTTAACTCTAAACAGTTCAGATGTTGTCTGATTCAGGTCTCTTAATGTCAAAGCTGAACCTTCATGTTTTTTTCCCCGTCACCCAAAGCTCTAGAATATTTAGGGTCAGAGACATTGTACTTTAGTTTTAGTCTCAATAAACAACCAAGTGGTGCTTTCAATCCTTTTCCAAAGTGCAGAAGATACAAACAATAGTAAACAGAAGGAACTACAATATTTAATTTGAAAGTTGAATTTGTTTCCCATCTGTGTTTTGCAGATAGTTGTTATTATAAGAAAGTTTGTCCGTTTAACGGCTCCACGCCCATGATCCAGTCCAACACCTCTGACTTCCACTTCAGCTGGAACCAGATGCCCAACGCTATTGGTAGGTTACCACGGCAACTATTGAACCCCACCCTGCCCATGCTGCTGGCCTGGCCAGAGCTTGCTGTTGCCATGGGAACACCATGTGTAGTCACAAGCATCCAATTGGCTTGTCTGATTACTGTGTGTGTGTGTGTGTGTGTGTGCGTGTGCTTTTGTACTTGGTTTAATTAATGCAGGAGATGATGAAATGAAGAAAACACAATTGGTGAAATCCTAAGACTGTTGAAAACAACATGCTGCTGCTCTAGGCTACCATGCATCCAGTAATGAGCCCTGCTGTGACACATATATTTACAGTAGCTTCTACTTTTCAAGCTCATTATGACAGTTACCGGTTGTAGAGAGTCAGAAACTGAAATGCATCAGCTATCCGCTTTTTAATTTATCTGCATTCAAATGGATCTAAAACCCCTAAAAAACTATGTTTGTGTTTTGTGTGGAGAAACGTTAGAGTCGTGTGGTAAAACAAATGAGCCCTGATATCCAATGTCTGCACCGGAAGCCCCAACATGTTGGCCGCTGCCCCCGGAGTAAAGGGATCTGTGATTGGTTGTAATGTCTATTTGTGGCTTGTTGTATCATACGTTTGTGTGCTCTTTGCAGTTTGTGCATTTCCTTACATCCTGGCCTTCACAACGGACTCCATCGAGATCCGACTGGTGGTAAATGGCAACCTTGTGTACACCGCAGTGGTTCCAGAGCTACAGTTGGCTGCTTCACGGGTCAGTACTGTCGACACTTATCATATAAACTTTCTTTTCAGGTTGTTTATCTTGTTTATTTTAATTTTTAATTCTATCTTAAGCACTGGTCAGAGGTCAGGAAATTGTGTAGTAGTAATGCATTATGTTCACTCTTCCAGGTTGTGAGTGTTTTCAGTGTTTTCCGGCCACACTGCGTTCTAGAAGTAGCTGTCTCAGCTCCCTCATTTCAATCAATCTTTATTACCCTAGTGGGAAATATGGCTGGTGATATGCATGGCTACAAAGCAATAATACACCCGTAATTCATACAGGTAGATAATTTAAAACATACCACAGCGCACCTGGCATCATATAAATACTTTTTCTTTCTCTGCTCTCATCCAATTTCTTTGTTTTTTCATTTTTCATCTTTCACCCCCTGCCTTCATCATTTCTGTCCCCGTCCTCTTAATATTTCCTGGAAGGATCTCATTTCCTCTCTCTCTCTCTCTCTCTCTCTCTGTGTCTGTTTTTCCGCCCACAGTCGGACATCTATTTTGTTTCGTCGGCTCCGGTCAGCTCGGCCTCCAACTGCAGTTCAAGAGATACCAGCTCCCAGAGTTCCCCGCAGACGCCCACCGGCTACGAGATGCCCGTGTTCCCCTCGCCGCTCGGTGATGGTAAGCTCTGCAAAGCAGCAGAGGAGGATGATATTAGTGCCTCGACGTTACAGGTCTTTGAAAAGTCAGAGTTGCCTACAGACCTGTTTGACTTTGGATATTCTGTTCGCCCAGAGCTCGAGGTCCATTTACATAAACTTGTCTCAGCAGAATGGTTTATTTAAGCCACAGCCACTCCCCCCCCTCCCCGAGTTAACATTACTTTCCCTGATTTGAATTATTTGTGATATTTAATTTCATTTATATCTCCAATTACTATTTCCTCATCTTTTCTCACTGACATAAGTCTTATGAAAGATTTTAAGGTATTCTTATTGCTGGCTACTCGTCGTGGAAACAAGTCTCCTTTCTTTTTGCTATAATTTATATAACCAGACAGCTTTATCATTACATGACAAAATAAAATGAAACATCTACAGTGATCGGTCAACAAATTGATTTTGATGCAATATTAAAATGACTGGAGGCCTACGGTCGCAGCAAAGCTTGGAACTGATTTGATCTGGAAATTGACTGGCACTTGCGTGAATGTGATTTGCAGTTGGAGGGTCGAAGCATGCAAAGGCATCATCTTTTAAATTCTTATTAACCGCAAATTACAGAAAGAGGAACCGACTAATGACCCACCGCCACCGCCGCCGCCATTCAAGGGACACAATACATAACCTCAGAGGCAGAGCATGCTTTCAAGGATGATTAAGGATCAATACAAGCCCCTCCCTTCCACCCGCCAGCCCACATCCACTCCCCCCTGTCTTTTATTGTAGATTTGACCATACAGGGTCCCCCCCCCCCCTCCCCCACCACTGACCTCTGCAAATCTGAAACTGAGGTGTCTTAGTGATGCACAGCTGTTGTCAGTGACTTGCAGGTTTGTCATTCAGCGAGAGCAGCCAGAACGATGGCCGATGGCAAAGTCAGCTTCGTTAGGCTCTGTAGCTGTAACAGAAAGGACACCATGTCTTCCTCCAACACATCCATGTTATTCAGACGGCTGCAGCGAAGGATAAAGCTTGAGGAAAGAAATTATTATTAAATGTCCTGGTTGTCTAGCTGCTGCTGCACCATCAAGGCGCTCTTTTCCTGAGGGGGGGGGGGGGGGTGGGTATTTACATTAAGGCTAACAGGGGGGAAGGTCTGGCTGTCGCTGTTGCAATTAGCTGAGGAAGGGCTTTATGCTTTTAGGCTGGTCCGGGCAATCATTTCTCTCGGAGGGATTCTCATTTTCCCTCCTGTTTTCAGCATATGATTGTGCATCAAAGGGACCCGATCACCTAATGTGTGCGCCTAAATTCTATGTACTCTTTGTGTGTGTTTGTGTGTGTGTGTGTGTGTGTGTTCAGTTTGTGTAACCCTCTTCTTCATCCCTGGTTCAGATTCAATACGGATCCCCTATGGAACCAAGCTTTCCCTGTACATGTCTAAGGATGCCGAAGGTACTGCAGGATTCCCGTCCTCAGCTCATGAAAACGCTCATAACGCTCCCCCACTCACATGCACGTGCTCGCAGAGTATATCACCCTGTCTGTTCCAAAGCGGCATGTTGACTTAAACGTTGGTTGAATGTTAAGTGAACATTATGTCTTCACCCCCCCACCACTTTGTGTCTTAGAGAATGAGGGGGGGGGGGGGGAAGCAAAAAAAAAGATAACGGGGGATGTTCGGAATAAGAGGAGGATGAGACGCAGGAAAGGTATGCATGAGTATGAGGGGGGGAAGGGAGGGGTTGTGTACAAGCAGGAGGTGGGGAGAGAAGGAGGGAGGGGAAAAAAAAGGGAAAGAGGGAAGAAGAAGACACGTCTGCCGCAGCATGATTTACAGATTGCACTGTCGCCATGGAGACTTTTGTCAGCCCTCGCTTCGATCCAAAGTGCTTGTCCAAACAGCGGTGCCACAATCCAAGGGTGAGGGTAGGTGGGGGTGGGGGTGGTGTAGCAGAAGATGCAGTGGGGGAGGGAGAGAGGTGGAAGGGGTGCTGACAAAAATCCCCATCCTCCGACTGCCTGTGCACCTGCTGTATCTGCTCCTCGGGGAGGGGGTTTCATCTGATGTAATCGCATCAGTAACGGCAACGAGATGTTGTTACTGATGTGGCTGCAAGACGCCGCCTGCCTCCTGTGGCTCAAACGCACGCCAAAAGACCCGACAGCGAAACGAAAAGCATGCTGTCCAGGAGAATTCAACTTCACTTCGTGCCGAAAAACCCCACATTCAGATTTATTTTTCATTTTGCCAGTGTGACGGAGCATGACACTTCCCCTGGTCCAGAAACACACGTGGAATATATTGATCGCTTGTGATTGCATATTCCAAATAACTGCATGCTTTTCCTGCATTTTGCTTTTATTATTGCCCTGTTTTGCCAGCACGGGTGCAGGAGGCAGGATCTGTAACAACACCAGCACAGTGTACCTGTCAAACAACAGCACTGACCCTCTATTTTCCTCCATGGCTCCTCATTCACCTCTTCACCCGCTGACATTTCAGATGAGACGGTGCTCTTTGTGCAGCGCATAGCCTCCACATTGACTCAGTCTCATCCATGTTGTCGCTACCAGCCGGTCTCAGCAGAGCAGTCTGCCGCTGCTAAACTGCAATACTGCTCCCGGATGGCACAATTGGGCACTGCAGGTTGGCACGCTGCAGCATCGCTAGCAGTGTGTCCCCTTTGTCAAACTCCAAACATCCATTTAATTTGTCCCAAACAGACTTTAAGCACTTAGCATCTCTGCGGAATAGATGGTCTGCTCTAACTGGCTAAGAGTGAACAGTTATATTACGGCTGATTAACTTTAAGATCCCATGCTGTTTCAGTAAATAGGACTATTAATCACGTTAGTCTTTATTTGAATAAGGGAGTTTGTATTGCATCAGTTTGACACCTCCCAATCTTGCTAAAACGCAATATGAGTGTGAGTGTGAGAGAGATTTTGGATTTAAGACGTTCTGCATATTTTAATTCATAATCTACCGATCCCATATATTTTATACAAATTACAGTGACTGTTTTGCAAATCACACCATAATCACACCACATGTTGCCACATGTGGTAAGATCATGCTGTTGCAATCACGTGTGTTTTGAAAACCTTCTCCGTTGATGCAGTTAAGGACTTTTTTTAATATTGACTTGACCACTCCACATTAAGAGTTTGACATAGACAGAAGGTTTGCTTGCCGTTGTCTCTGTAAATTAGATTTTCTGACAATACAGGACATGAGAGCAACGCTTTATTCAGCCGAATGTCGCAAGGTCCTTAAATGCACTACTGAGAGGAATTGTTCAATATTCTGGGAAATGAGTTTATTCACTTTGTGGCTGAGAGTTAGATGAGAGGACTGATACCACCAGTCATGTCTGTGAGCTAGTATGATCTATGATAAGGTGGTAGGTTGTTAGCTGGAATCCACTTACCTAGTTTAGCTTTTTCACTTTAAGCTAAGCTAACCACCAGCTAGCTCCATTTTTATCATACAGGCATGAGAGTGGTATCAATCTTTTCTAACTCTGAGCAAGAAGGCAACTAAGCTTATTTTTCCAAAATGTCAAATTCAAATTGTCATTGCTCCTGACACCATTACCATGCCATAGTAATTTTGACCGAAAATAATAAAAATAAAATACGCAAACTATTAAGCAGCGTTGTGTCTCAAAAGATATGGTAGGCTTTAAATGCACATATGCATTTTTGTAGCCAATGGGGTACGACATGCAAAAAACAATTTGGTGCTTCATTCAAGGAGTTTCATCCATTCCTCATTCACTGCCACACATTCCTCTTCCTTTTTGTCTCTCCCACGCCCATCTTTGCTCTGTTTATTTCTGGTTTTGTCTTTTCTCATGATCTGCCTTGTCCTTTCTGCCTGTTCTCCCCTGCTTCCTCCTTTTCCCAACCTCCTCTTACTCTCAGGTGAAGCAGCGTGTAAGCACATGTTCAAGATCCCTCTGTGTAACTTGGTCGGCCGCAGCATTGAGAGACCCCTCAAGTCCCCGCTGGTCAACAAGGTTATGACGGCGCCGGCTCCCACCATGGTGCCGTCGACTCCCCTCATCTCTGCAACACACTCACTGTCCCTGTCACGCATGGAAATCAAAGAGATAGCCAGCCGCACACGGAAGGAGCTGCTTGGTAAACTGAAAAACTCTATTCTAACTCTACAATACATATATAACCCATTGTCAGTATGCTAAATGTATGGCTAAAGCCAGCAGCCAGGCTATCTTAGCTTAGCATAAGGAGTCTGAACAGACTCACAAGGTAACGGAAGACCACTGCCAGCCCTTCCAAAGGTCACCTATCAGTGTGTTATGCTGTGCTAATCCTTGACCAGGAAGCACAGGAAACTCATTAAGGTCACTGCTGCTGAACAAGCAAAAAAAATAATTTGTAGTTTTGCCCTTTGCGAACTGTGTTCAGTCTTTACACTCATACCTGCTGCACACGAGAGGATTAACAAAATGACAAAAGACATAAATATATAACTGTTTTATTAACAGTTAACAATTAATATTTTAATAGTGACTATATACACACTAGATGATCTTGTCAAGACTTCATTTGAACATTTGTTCTGACTGACGATTCTAAAGAAACTGGGAAACATGCGTCCTCAATCATAACCATAGAATAAAAAACAAAATGGAGGCGTTTCCCAGGGTCCTCAGCTAGCTTTGCTTGTTTGTGCAATGTCTTGCACTAAAAACAGGACCTACGTTTAACAAGTGCTCACTGTTGTCCCAATTCCACAAGTTTGTGCTCATTATCTACCGTCCAATTGGTCCTGTAAAAAAGTCTTCTTTACTCTGTAGAGGGGCTATTATGGGTTTCTGATCAACTGCCCAATTACTGTTCTTGTCATACAACACAATACCCCCTTATTTCCAATCGTTATATTGATATTTACATTTCAAAATCAATGAGATTAAGCTTATATCTGTGAACCCCTCACACTATAGTATCATTTGGCCAAATAATATGTTCAGACCAGCCTCAAATCAGCAACGCCCCTGCAATTTAGGCCTTATTCTAGACGAAATATGTCAGATAATCCTCTAGTGTGCAGCCGGCAACAACCAAGTGAGCTGGCTGTAGCTTTGCATTTCCCAAATGTTGAAATATTCCTTCAAGTAGTGTCCATTTTCTGTTACGTGACACCAATGAAGGCTTGACAGAGGAGCCAAGTGGGAAGTCGGACAGTGGAACAGTCAAACAGAGGAAGATGAGCAAGAAGAACACTGAGGAGGAGCCCAAAGCGCGAGCACTGACGTCAACAAACAGCGACAGGTGACAGTGACAGATTCCACAGCAGCTGCGCATTTAATTTGTTATATGATATTTGAGCTTGAGTTCTACCTTTCTGTGCACAGCAGGTTAGAGTCAGAGTCTTTTGACGCAGACCTGGACGTCCAGCTGCATTGTTCGTCCAGTTCGGAGGCTGAGCCAGAGAAGGCGCTGCTGCTGGGGGAGAGCCCGCCTCTCGCCAGCGCGTTTGTCCTCTCTACATCCTTTGAAGAAGATATCCTGGACCTAAAGTGAAGACAATCCCATCGTGCACTTCTCTGCCCACCCACTCCTGTACTGTCACCATTATTTTTATTGTTTCGTTTGAATCCTTTGTTCTTGTTGTTTTTTTTGTTAGTTTGTTTGTTTTATATCTACGGTCTCTCCAGTCATTGGACAAGATGGGTGCTTTGGGAGTTAGAAGCTGTGTCCGTGAGCCTGTCAGTCTTCGCGAGCTGTCGCTCAGCTGCTGTGTGTTGGGTGTTTGTGTTGCCCCGCACGAAAAATACCCAAAGAGGCGATGAGGTCATGTCAGATGCCGTGGTTTATTTGGAGTTCTGCAATGTTTTTCGAGACAATGTAAACGGTTTGATCCCAAACCTCAAACTGAATGTAAATCTACACATTGAGGCATGGCTAAAGCCCTCGCGTTCACAATGCCCTCGGAAGTTGCTCGAGCTTAATATGTGTTGTATATTATGTGATTATTTCCAATCCACTTTCAAATGTTGTAAGATATGCATATGTGTGTGTGTACATCTGTTTATACATGGAAATGCATACACAGTGACAGGCATGTGTGCTTGTCATGCCTGTGATGCATATTTATAGATATATTATAAAAATCCATTTTATTCCCATATTTAGTAAAAGTATGATGTTTTATGCTGTCTGCACATGTTAGTCCTTATTCTTCTCCTCAGTCACAGCACACAGGTAGACAGGGCTGGAGGCAAAGTCTCCCACAAGTGCCATTTCCCATCATCCTTCACTGAACTACACCTCGAACAGCCACCGCACTCTGGTGTCTGACAGTAGCAGCCATGATTGTAGTCAACGTTAGTTTACTACTGTGACCCACAGCTCCTTTCATTCACGATACCGGAGGTACGCTCGCAAAGTCACATGTGCTAAACATTTCACGCCTTCATAAGAATGAGACGACATCAAATCTGCATGAGCCGCCTTTGCTACGAGTATTCTGAGCCAAACAATTGGCTTCTTTGGAAATCATGAGGTCAGCAAACATGATACCAAAAATAAGAGCGTGAAGCGAAACACAACCTGAGACAACAAAAAGGCACAGGAAGGGAATAAGTTTTAGACAAAAATCGAAAAGATCTGAAAATGGTAAAAGTACAATTTTGTCGGACAATAAAAAATGAGCCAATACTAATCATGACTAATTATGACGCTAAAGTAGAATTCTAGTTAAAAACTACAATTGTTAACTGTGACTGAGAAGCCTGTAAAATTGAGAAACTTCACAAAACAAATAACCATATTTTCGATCAGCACTCCATAGGACCAGGCATTTAGAATAAATGTTTTCTGTAATTTGAAATCTTAGACCTGCTGTTTTGATTCTAGACATCCTGTAAAAGACCGACTGATTCATTATACTCACATGTTTTTGTTCAGATCCTGGGTTAGACTTCCAAACTGATCATCATTCATTCAATATCAAAGTCATGAAACAAGTTTAGTGCAAATATTTTACTTTGATAAAGTTGGATGAGACAGATTAAAGTGATTAAAAGAGCAGCACAGACTAAAATATTATGACTGATGGTAATAAATGGTCCCACATTTCCCATAAAACCCCTCAGTAGATTTGTTCCCTTGACCTCCTCTGCCTTCTCAACGCCCTCTTCTTTCCCAATTCTTTCTTACCAGTTTGTAACGCAGGCTTTCTGTCAAAAGAAAGTCCTGTGTTCAGTTAGTGTAATTATGGATTTCTGACTGGAGATAAAATCCATCTAAATACAACTTGGAAACTCTGATTTCTCTAAAAGCTCCTATATATCAGACTTGTCATTTATTAATACATAAGTACACACGTATCTGAAAAGAGAACAAATAAGGATGACTCAAGTCAGCTAAAGACCATTGTTCTGTTTTATTAACCCCAAATTTAAAGGACATAGAGTTATCTTGTCAATAAACAGTATTTTAGTCCTTACACAATCACCTGTTTACTCATATTACCAGATCTTTCCATGATGTTCCATTCACGCGTTGTTGGCAGAGATTAAGAAAACATCCTTTAGTCTGACCTGGAAGTGCTCACACCTCATGATTTACATATTAGTATATGGTGCTTTTCCCTCAGACAAACTTGTGTTGTGTCACCAGATAAACAGCTTTTGTTGTGCTTCTTATTTGTAGCAGTTTGTTACCAAGTGAAACCAACAAAGTTTCCAATAAAACTACTCTGGATCTTAATTTTATCACTAAATTAGAGATACCAGCGTCAGACTCCTGTTATCTATGACTGACGTGAACCTTTTTGCCTCCAGGCCGCTCCTAATTACGATTTAAACGATGTGACGTCAGCCCGGCACAAGTCTCGAGCCCAAACTGAGATAACCTTCAGCCCTTTATTACGGTTATTTTCTTTTCTTTAATTAAGAGAAGAAGAAAAAAAACAACTGACTTTGTTTCCACAGGCAGAGTAGTGCGCGTCATGGCAGTTAAACAGAACCAGTGGAGGGCCCCTTTAAAGTGAAAGGAATTATAAAAACATACAGTTAAAGGTGACTAGAGCCATTACTACCAGTTTTTTTAGAGGTTCTAACTCTCTCATGTGGCTCTGTTTGAGCAAACAGCACTGCACACAGGTCACATGTAAACAGTTTCCTGAAATCACCTCAGAAGTGGCAGAAGCTCACAGACTTCAGGATTGAAAAGTTTGCTCTCGGCCTCAGATCACTCATACAGATACACGTTTTCTCCACTGAGAGCGTTGGATCGGTCGTGTGTGTCTGAATCTGAAGATGAAACTCTATTTTTTGAGTAAATAACAGAAAGTCATTAAAACCACATCAGAAAGCTTAGAGGGTCAACAAGCTTGGGAGCAGCGGTACTGGCTACATGCTACCTGTCTGTGTGAGAGCGCCTCCATGTGGCTGTTTCACAACACAGCAGCCTTCACATCCTGCATGAGCCTCCTTCCATCCTCCCTTTTCCCCTCCTCCCATTGTTTCCAATGTTCTCCTCCTGCCTTTGTCAGTGTGAACCGTTCAACACTTTGACGAACTCAGAAAACTTAAAAGGGAAGATGATGATGATGATGAAGGGAGTGTATTTTTTTTTTTTTTTTTAAGGAAATGTACTTAAAACTTTATTGCTGAGTGATCGGGGGAAACACTGTTTCTCTTATTTCCTTTTTCTCCTCTATTTCTGCCCTTCTACCTCCCCTTGGCATTTTCACTGTTTGTTTTGTTTGTTTGTTTGGTTTTTTTTTGTGTGTTTTTTTTGTATTTGAACCTATATTTACTGTTTAGACTGTTGCTGAACCTCTCTGTGATATCAAAATGAAAGAAAATGAACAAAAAAAACACCAAGTGTCTTAAAATATTGTATTGCCATCGTTTTTAATGCCAAGTACTACTTGTAAATGTTTGTGTATCAAATGTGGCCTCAAATGAAACTGAACTATATTATTATTATTATGATTATTCTTATTAATATTATTTGAGCATTTATTTTAAACAAGTGCTGTAGACCACTGCTGTAAAAGTAGTTGATTCTGTTCATTGATATGTAATAAATATTTATGAAATTTAAACTGTCTGATGTTTTTGTTTTTAAAAATCTTAAGTGCGAGGTTTTGTACGGTTTAAATCCTAAAACAACAAATCACAAAACACGTGGACAGTGCGTCCATCCAATCAGCGACAAGTCTTGTCGATAGCTGTCATTTTGTGACACACTACTCCTGATGTCTTATCAGGGTGGGAGCAATAATCATAACCTAACCTAAAGTTGCCCTTTTAGATATCTTCCACATACACGTCTGCTCATGCAACATCACATCCACAAATTCCCATTACAGTAGCCTAAAGCTTTTTCTCAGGCTGACAGCTTCATTGAATCAGTGTATGACAGAAAGATAATGGATGCCAAGCTCCTGAGGTGACAGGTGGATTCGTTTTTGACAGATATTTCAGTTTATCAAAGCTTTTATCACTTTGAGTGTCAACACCATGTTGCCGTGATTTTTCCATGATAAAGAAACGCCCTGTCATTACCTACAGGCTTTAATACCTCCCAAGTCAAAGTGTGTCTGAGTCTGTAACACTGTGATATTTACTATAATTACACAAAGTCAAAGGTCTTATAAGTAGCTCCTGTGCTGCCATGCAGGTTAATGAGAGGTTCAGATGTGATGACGCATATGGTTTGTCCTCTGTCGTTGAAAACTGGAGCTAACTGTGTGTTGATTCGTACTTTCTGTGTGTGGCCACAAGGTGGGGATAAATAATGATGTAAGTGCAATATGTTTACTACTTTTGAAATCTCTGCTGCTCACTGTTCTCGCTCCTGGTTGAAGGAGACAGACACGGTGACACCCACTGAGAAAACAGAAACACATTATCAAGAAACTGATTCCCTAACAGGGGGAAGAAAAACAGGGTTCCTGTCAGAGTTAACACCAGCTATGGTGTCGAGAAAACGTTTTTTAATCTGGTCCTAATTTCCAGTCAGCTCATTAAACTAGATTGTGATATGTAATTTCTTTTTTTGTAATTTACGTAGTCACATTATGGGGACTTGTCTTCCTTATGGGGACACAAATCAAATCCCCATAATGCTAATTATTAAATATTTAGGTGAAGACATGTTTACTGTTTCGTTAAGGTCAGGTTTAGGTGAAGTTAAGGTTCGGTTCAGGTTAAGATTAGGGTTAGGTGTGTGTGTGTGTGTGTAGTGGTGAAGGAAGTACTCAAGTAGGTAATGTAATACAATGTAATGTAAATAACAAAAGTGTACTCAAGTAAGAGTAAAAGTACCACATTAACTTTCCTCCTTGGCTAGAGGTCAGTAAATACTTGCTTTTAAATGTAAGTGTGCTATGTAGTGGAGTAAAAGAGTGTTCCCCAAAGTAAACCTACTTAAGGAAAGTACAGGTACGTGAAAAATGTACCGAAGTACAGTAAAAGGTAAATGTACTTTGTTACATGCCACCACTGAGTGTGAGTCGGGTCCTGTGAGTGTGAAACACAGCAGAGGTGGAGTGGTATAGGAGGAAGGACATGTGCCTTGTTGCTTTAAAACCCTGGAGGGAGAGGCAGGTTGCTACGACCACTCCACTCATGCAAATGGACACACCCGTGTTGCTGGCTTGTTATTAGCTTTAGATGTCACGCAGATCATATGTATTGCTAAGGCTCATTCATTCCAAAACAAAACAGCCATCCCACGTTCCCTGGGTCTGTTATATTTCTTTTGTAAAGAGAATAAAAACTATAATCACAATTGCTGCTCTTTAATGCCAGGTTTAGTCATAGTCACTAGAGGGAAAGTCATGGCGCGTGAGATTACTGGCAATGCAGCTTGGGAAACAAATACAAGTGAAAATGTACAAACATCTTGCTCATAACATGGGTGGGTGACACACACAGACTTAACTGTAACCACATTGAGCATGAATGCATGAGTGCCAAGAGTCTATGGCTTCCCGGCACTGTCCAGCCCATCAGGATATAAAAAAGAGCGCAGCACGGCCCAAAGGTCTTACATAATAAGCGGAGGAATGCTGGAGGCCTGCCTCAGACCTCTGGATCATCTCACACTGCCACAGGGAAAGTTGGGGCCCCCGTCCCCTTAACAATACAGCACACTGTCTCTGCACGGCCAGACAAAGTAAACAGTGATCCATCTGCTAAAATGATTAAAATACTGGATTAATTGTGTTCAAGTAAAGGATGGGTCAGCTTGGTTTGATTTATTCCCTACAAAATGTACGCTGAATAATAAATTATGATTACAATACTTTTTAAAACAGTTTTCACAGATGAGCTCTTTCACATGACACTTCTGTTCTTCTTTCTCTGCAGGTTCTCGTCAGATACAGTTCTCAGAACAAACGGTGCTAGTTTAACTTTCCTTCTCCTTTAAAGGCCCTTAAAGAGACACACAGTTGAAAGCATTCACTTGAAAACTATTCGACTGAGTGGTATTAAAATCTGTCAGCACGTCGTACGTCATCATGCCAGGATCCATTATGCCTTGTTGAATGTAGCAATGCAAACAAATGTTAACACAACAGATGGAATATCCACACAGGAAACCGACGAGGCCGCTGTGGATAGGACACCACCTGAATGTTGGTCTGTGTTGTGTGTAAACATGAAAAAAAAAGAGGGTGAGGGATCAACACATTGTGCAATGCAGTGCTGGAAAAATATTCCCAAGGAGTTTGAGCCAAATGTCGGCAACTGTGAGTTTTAAATTCCATCGTCAATTCAACGAAAGCTGGTTTCAGAAAAAAACAAGATGAGCAACAACCTTCATTTGCATTTTAAATACACTAGTACACTACAAAATGTCAACTTCACTGAACTTTTAAAACATTCTCACAACAAAAATACTGACAAAATCTCACAAAACCCGGTAGAGGCGTGATCACACACACCTCGCAGTGTATTGCACTCTCGCTGGCATTCTTGTCTTTTTACGATCTCCCTCCCAGGAGTGTGCTCAGTATCCGCCTCCTGCTTTTTTTCTGACACAGGCCAGAGATCTTACGAGCCACAACCTCAAGTCTTCATCGATGGGTGTTTAAGCATAAGCTGCAACCGCCATGAGAATCTGCAGGGCCATGGAGACACAAGGTATCTGGGCGAAGGTGTAGGCTATGGAGCGGGTCGGTGCTTGTAGGGCCAGCAGGTAGGCAACACTGTGCAGCACGCGGCACATGAAGAAGACGAGGAAGTGGAGGCGGGCCACAGCCAGTGAGGGTCCGGTCAGGGAGTAGATGGCGCCCAGGAAGAGGAAGGGGAAGATGTTCTCCATGTCGTTAACATGAGCTCTGTAGGAGAGGAAGGATTCGGTCAAACATCTGTTTTTACAAAGTACGACAATGGATTCTTCCTTTACTTCGGTTTCTCATTATTTGGATTATCTTGGTTTTCTGGAGAATTGGAGTGTCTGAAAGAGGGAAAAGGCCTTAACCAACAGGGAATTCTGTGATTTCTCACTGTGGTGACTCATCAGTTTAGTTCAGACCTGTTCATCTCAATTGAACCATGTTCAAAAGCAGTGTGACTTTCTCTTTTTGGCAGAACGGCCACTCTGTTCTCATGCTTCCTCTCCACCCATTGAGTTTAAATGTGGAATAATATTTCTGGGAAGCTACCCTCTCAAAAGCTCTTGCAAAAAGAGTACATTACAAAAGAAGTGATTAGGTTGGCATGTTATTTGAACACGCTGTGACAGAGTAGCCCAAGGAAAACAAATAAAACACCAAAAATGTGTCAATGCCTGCCAGTGCATTTCCCATCACACGTTCCATGGGTGATCCATGACAGACATATAAGGAAAGCAGAAGGAAAAGTTTATACAAGCAGAAAAACATCTGCTTTTTTAATGTCCCGGATCATGACAAGTTCAAACAAAGCAAGAGCGCTAAAGGCTGCCAACTCTTGTTGAATATCAGTGGAAGAAAACACATTGTCTCACTGAAGCGTTGCACAAGAAATATGAAAACATTTTCCCGGAAGAAAGCAAAGTATTACAGCGAGATTTGTACGTTTTATTGTCAAATTATTTCTAGATAATTTGACACATGCATTTGTTAATAATATAATATAGCAAGCCAAGGAACGTCCCAAAAGCTTAAATAAACACTTAGTGTGTGTAATATTTCAACCCTTCAACATAAGGTATTGGTTAAATGGTAAGATTACACTTATTTTGAGAATGTTCTTCTGAATTTTGTATAATACACTGCTGCTGTGCAATCCTATTTATCTCTCCACACAGTGACACGGAGGTAATCTTAGAGATCAAACTTTTTGACAGACTGAGGAATAAATTCTGAGTTCTGCACTCACACATATTGAATAATAACCATGATGGCAGTATCCTAATGCAGACACTGAGGGTTGGACAATATTTATGATGCTACCTGTGGTGAGAGGTCACTAACATGAGCAACATTTCAAAGAACTTTACATCAGTATTTTCCCTTAAAGCCACTTTGTCCTACATTTATTTGAAACCAATTTTACAAATTAATAATTTTGTCTCTATTTATCAGGATAATAGTTTGTTTTGGGGTCCGAAAGCTTTTTTTTTTTACAAAATATGTCTTTCTGCTCTCACCTCCGGCATCTCTCCACATATGGGTCCTCTCTGTGATACTGTAAACCTCCATGTCTCAGCGAGTCCTCGGGGTTGGCAAAAGCCTTTCAGGAAAGAACGAAAACAAAACTCAATCAGCGAAAAAACACAGAATAAGTTGATATTAATGCTGCAATATGACTTTTCACCGCTGGTTTCCTTGATTCCTTCTGAATCCTGGACTCACCTTTTTACGCAGCCTCACTTGCCCCGTTATAATCGCTAAGATGTACATTTTGACCACCAGTAGCACTCCGTAGAAAACAAAGCAGGAGAAAACCTCGTTTCTAATCATGACTGCCATTGCTGTTGAGATGAGGAGGATCCAGATTGAGTTGCAGAGGGAGCAGCTCCGGGGCTGGTGCGCTGGTGCGTGCGTAAAAGCTGTAGAAAGTGAGAGTGCCTCTGAGCGCAGGCTTTTTTTGTAGCGCCACTGACGTCAGCAGACACTCGGATGATGGCAGGTTAATCAGAGGCGACGGAAATTTGTAATCCATGTTTCATTCTGCATTTTTCTCTGCCACTCCAAAATTGATCCCCTGAGGCTTCGCTTAACTCTTTAGTGGCCTTTGTAAGAAAGTAAAAGAAAAGGAGAGCGGAGGCGGTAGCAACATTTCTCACTATTTGGACTCAAGCAACCAGATTTTTATATATTCAACTGACATATTTCTGCTAATTACCCACATTATTGAAAGATGACTTATCATTTTCTATGTTTATATGCCCGTAAAATTGTGTAATCAGCCATTCTCGGGGGTCCACTCTTAGCTCGGAGCCCTAATTAATTGCCTGCTTTGCCTATACCCTGTAGCAACACCCCTGGTTGCCAGATGAACAGTGGAGTAAAACGTTAGGTATTTCTCTCTAAAGTGTAGTGGAGTTGAAGCATGCTGTATAAAATGGTTCTTGAGTAAGGTTACATTTTGCCTTTGCATGTGAGTCTCATGTAAAAGAAATGATCGCCATATTCAAGGATTCTGTTAGTTCAGGATATAAATCTTCATGATGTTTCTCAGCCAGACTGTTGACATTCCTTGTTTTGAAGCCAATAAAATGACCACAGAGACGTGTAAAACAACCTCAAAGAGACACACAAATACTATAAAGATGGCACAACCATGACAAAATGCAAAACAAGACTCACAATGACCACAGACACACACAATTATGAGAAAACTGGAAAAATACAACAGGATGAAGAAAGTAACAACAAATGTAGCCACGCCACTGAAAGGATGTGTTGTGTCTCAAATGTCTGATTGCAGGAGCCCATTTTCTCATAACCAATCCATGGCTGCAGGCAATTTAGAATAATAGAAGTTATTTAATGATGTTATATTATAGTTAAATGTATTTTTGTGAATCATTCATTGAACTGAGTAAATAATGTTGACATTTAACTATTAATATTACTATCAATACAGTAGACTACAGTAATGTATTTTTAAATCAGTGTCTTATTACTATAATACACAAAAAAGGAACTGTGCCACAGTCTGCCGCACCCTTTGTCTTTTAAGTTGGCTAAGAAAAAACTTTCCTTGGCATGAACCTGTGGTCTGAGTCAGAGACTGACTATTTGACTTCAGGAGCCAGCACATCTTTTACGTAGACTATGGTGGTCAGACTGGTACAATGTATTCATCCCTGTTGGCAAAACATGGGCCGGGGGGGGGGGGGGGGGGGGGGGTGTTGTTGCAAAACAAGGGACATCTTCATCTCAGTCATAAGTCTGATGGTGTCATGATTCTGATCATCAGTGTTTCACCACAACATTATTTTATACTGTACGGTGGGAGAAAAAGATTTTGTCATGCCAGCAGAGGTATAATGTAGTTTATTTACCAACATACTCTACTTAGATACTGTTTACACTTTTTGAATGCTACTCCACTACATTTCAGAGGTAATAAGTAATAATACCTCATACTAAGTATTATTTTACACAGAAAAAAACATATTTTGAAAATCATGTCGTTCAAGAATAAATACTTTACAGTAAAGACAAAATATATTTACTTTACAGTAAACAAAGAAAAAAATTACTTTACAGTAAACACAGAATATATTTACTTTACAGTAAACATAAAAAATATTTTCTTTACAGTAAACAAAGAATGGATCTACAACAGTCGTTGACCAACTTATATGATGCAGATCCAGATTTTACACATAAAACAAATAAGCATATAATTGTTCATGATATCATGTAGTCATAAGTATAAGTTTTAGAATATGTCCCATTATTATAGATGGTGCTACTTTACTGTATATAAAGTAACCTAAACCCACTACAACAGTAATATGGTACTTCAACATCACTGCATCAGTTACAATGATCCAATAACATGATATGTAACAATATATGATTATATATAGCATATATATATCAGCATATATATTAGCATATATTATATGTTATATTATATATAATAACTTGTACTTAAGCACAGTTGTGGAATAAGTATTTGGAGACACTACCTTTTGTGAAAAGTAGAGAAGTATATATCTAGAGTATATATTACTTATAAATGTATACATTATTGTCTAATATTATAGTTGGTTCAGTAGAGACAGTTTTAATTGTAAAACTGAATTGTACAAACCTATTATGTTTTTTTATGCAAAATCTGTAGATAAATGTAGTGGAGTACACAGTAGAATTAATACTCCAATAAAGTATCAATACTGCAAAACTGTACTAAAGTATAACTTTTGTATTGTCACTTTCCACCTCTGCTTAAGTAAGAAAGACTTTGAATACAGGACTCTAACTTTTAAAAGATTACGTCTTTCTAATGTTGAGAAAAACAACATCCCTCACATCCCGTTCCTCTTCATTGCATTTATTATCAACTGGTGGTAGGAATGAATTAGTGCGGTAGAAAGAACATACAAAGGATATTCTCTATCTTGTCCTATGTTTTAAAATGGGACAGTGTTTAGTTATATAGAGGTAATGACGTATGATCTACTGAGCGGCAAAATGGCTATCATAGTGCTGCCATACAAGCCAGTAGCCAGTCAGATTTACCTTCAGCCTCCGCGTACCCTGAAGTTCAGCCTGTACCATTGATCACAAGGCCAAAACACTTGAGGACGCTAAGGTGCACAACTGAGGTTATGTCCCTCACATCTGCTGGTGGTTGTCCTTCAAACGTATATTCTATATTCTAAAATGATTCCACATGCGCAGTGTATTTTCATCATGTTTATTTACACATTTATATTCTAACACCTCTCGTGTCAGGTGTCAGCCGTCGGCCCCTGACTCTGCCAGTCCAAGGTGAGCGAGCTGCCCGAGCTGGTGTCGTCACAGCAGTCCTCAGCGTCGGAGAAGGACGACATGTAGTGGAGGCCAGTCACTCTGTGGTAGCCTCCTCGCTGCATGTGTGGGAAGGCGGTGAGCTCAGTGGCCCTGTGGCCTGTCCGTCTCACTGTCACAGTCCACATGTCAACCAGCTGGGAACACATGGCACAGCCCATGGTGTGTGTGTGTGCACAGGAGACAGATTACACAGGGATGCACAGTTTCTCTACACGCTCACACAGGCATCAGTGTGGATACTCATCCTCACTAAATCACCACCTTCATTAGTGCATTCTGCTGGTGAGGACAGGAAGCAAGAAACATATTAATACACACGTATATAATAATAGGTGATATGTAATACAGAATATCACAGTTCATACCAATTACTGCAGTTTCATACATTGTTAAAACAGGACCACAAACACTACGTTCCATATATTCACCGGCTATATCTATATATAATGCAAAAAAGTATATATATTGTCAGAATATTTTGCAAACATGTTATATAGCTACTTTATTGTACTGTGTGTATTCTGTTTTATAATGGCACTGTGTCTTCACTGTTTGTATTTTTACTTTGTAAACTTCTGTTTCAAAGTGCAATTTAAAGAAAGGATATTTAGTGTTTAGTGTTTAGTGCTTCAATATATTCTAACACATATTCAAGAGTCCATACAAACACATGTGAGGGTTTCCTGGATACGTAAACCAGTTTTTTCTCCTCTATAAAAGGTTTGCGAAGAGGGGAAAGGGAGGTGCGGCACAAAGTATCATAAAACAAAATAGGAAATCTATGTATCAAGTTCTGTCCTGTGTTTAACACAACCAAAACAGCACAACAGTCGGAGCATCCAGCCCTGCCTGTAGGGCCTTACCAGCACGAGTTAAAAAGATCAGGAGGAGTTGTGAGGTCTTCTCCATTTCCCCCCCAGCTGTCAGGCACGGCATGTAAATATTTACAGGAGCTTGCTGTTGCAGAGATCCTCACAGACAAGACTTAACAGAAAGAGAAGAGCTACAGGTTTTCCAGCGAATCCACTTCCACACTCAAATGGTGACTTGCTCCTCTGACCAAACTGAAGAGTCATCAACATAGAGTCTCTTCATGAGGGTCCATATTACTGTGATTAATCAATTACTTCCTGTGCCATGCTGTTTATCCTCGCTTCAGCTTGTTCAAACACAGGCGTCAGAGTATTTATAATAAAAGCCTATGGAGAGAAAGAGATGGGAAGTTAGTTAGTGGCAGATTAATATAGAGATTTCATTGTCACTTATCAGGACAATAATAATGATCAATAATAATCAATCAAACTTCATTTGTATAGCATCCTTCATACAGGTCAGTGAAATTCAGTTTGCAGAAAAATGGCTGATAATGAGATGATACATCCAAATATTCTAAAAATAATACAAAAGCTGACAACCCTTTGAAAGGCTTAAAAATAGATGTTCTCTGGCAAACATTTGAGCTTTCTGAACACAGCATGGAACCAGTGTTCCTCTAAGGTAAAACAGGGGCGGGGGGGGGGGTCCACTCGAGTGTTGGTAATTTGGATCATTAAAAATGTATATGTAAACCAGACAGAATCCATTTTGCAGCAATAAAAACAACAACACTGTTATTTCAGCTAATAATGATCCGACTGTGTATATGCTGTGTGCACACAATGAGTCAACATGTTCAATACAGTAACAGAGATTCAGTCCTTAATGAGAGGTTGTTCTCATATCGACAGACACATTTCCCTGGATATTCTGTAATTATTGCAATTAATTAACATAGCTCACAACCACCCGCCCTGCTAAATCTATCTTCTGACCTTCACCACGTAAAGCAAGTGCACAGAGAGACATTAGTGAGAATGACTTTAAGGATGAGGATGAGGAGGACCAGTGGTCTGCTGCTACTTGCCACACCCATCCCATCCCTCCTGCTCTCCTGGATTCACAATCTGCTGATTTATTATTCAGTGGTGTGAACATCGACCGCGATGAGATATTTCAGTGTTGATCGATATCTCTGGTGCCCCCCCCCCCCCCCCACCGGCTTCAGTGTAACCTTCATGTCAGAAATACATGACAGAGCCCACGCTGTGTGTTTGCATCACACACACGCAGTGTAGAAAACATGCCACTGTTTTTGGGTGATGTGACGTGGACCAATGCTGCAGATCTACGTATGTGTGTGCAGGTTAAAGTCAATCCCCTAACACAGTTTTTATTTGGGTTTTGGGTCTTACCTGAATTGTTCCAGCAGTTCTGCTCTCCTGTCTGCGAGGATGCTCAGTATGTGCATCATCTCCTCCCGGCAGCCCGGTGTGTTTTGCTCTCGGTCTGCTTCTCTGTCTGGGCTGGATACAGCCCAGCATACATATGGGACTCGAGATGACATCACAGCTTTTCACTTCAGTGTCTCTCCCTCTTTCTCAGATTAGAACAGGTAAAGTCTCTCTGTCAGTCGAGATGATGCTTAAGTCCGTATTAACTCTAATAGATCTAAATAAATGGTCCAGAATTTTTCTTGTTTTGTATTGTACTGTATATAGAATGGTACAGCCCATTCCTCTAGCAAGGCCCAACAGTCCCCTTAAACTCTTAAACATTAGTCCCCTAAATAGGGCTGAAGTTTTTTTCAGCAAGACCCATTAAGTACTGTTGAAAAATGGCCCATCTTGCTATGTTAATGAAAGTGATTAAAAAAAAATCCCCCGCTCCCTTATACAGATCAGTACCAAACTTTAATGGGTTCTTCCATGACCTATATCGGATCCTTCCACCACGTTTCATGGAAATCTGTTATGTTGTTTTTATGTAATCTTGGTTACAAACATACAAACTAACAAACAAATGGACAGGGATGAAAATATAACACAAGGTTATAAATTAAGGGACAAAAATTGATTCAGGGCAGAATATTCAGATTATTAGGACTAGTATGGATTGATGTACCCTCTTGGGACCACAGGACAAATATAAGCTACTGAGCAACATAAGGATCTTATATATCAGTAAATGTTGTACTTGATTGGTGAATATTCCCAAACATAACTGCAGCAAATCAAATTACTACAGGTGATGAATTACATTTAAACAACAATGATCCTGGGGCTTTTGGGGCCCATGGGAATAAGGCCCTAGCACATCTCCTTAGCCTGGGTGGGGCTCCAAAAAGAGAGCTTGATTGGCATGGCAGATATATACCCAATATTTTTAAAAGGATTAGTATAGTCTCTTCTATAGTTTCCTGCAGAGTTAGATGAGATGATCAGTACTTCTTTCACATGTATAGTAAATGTGGAACTAAAGTTGGTTAGCTTAGCATAAATGCTGTAAACAATGGGATATAGCTAGCCCGATTCTTTCAGAAAGTTTCCACACTTTGGTTTTTATACAGATAGAAACAAAAATAGGTCTTTCAGTTTTGGACAGAACCAGCTTCAGATTTATCAAACATGATACCGGCATTGAGTTTCTTATCTGATTCTTTGTGCGACAGCGTATAAACATCTAGAGACGACAGTAGTGCCCCTAAAAGATTTTAATTTTCTTTTTTCCTCCATTTTCACTTCCTGTATCTAGTTCTTTTTAAACATAGTTCAGAAAAAAAACCTCCAAGTCAAAGATCAGGCAATTTTAATCATTTAACCAGTCATGATTAATTACATCAGTTACACAGACATTAAGACATCCCATTGAATTGAGGTCAACCACTTAAATCCCATGTTGTTTCAAAGCATCACCGATATCATGACCACAACTACCACACACACCATGAGGATGAAAACATGAGCCAGTGAAACCCTGTTGTTGCTGTGTGCAGGCCTGATTCTACTCTGTCCAACCACAGAAATTCCTGTACCTTCCAGCGAAATGGAAATCCCACACGCATAGCTACGTGCCGTAACACAAGTAAACACACTCACAGATGGGGGAAAAGTAATTACCACTCGACACTTCGTAACACTGCAACATAATAAGCTGCGTTGCCCCGGGTTTTACTGCCAGCTCTGTTGATAGCTGTCCAGTATCTCTGATGACAGGGCGAAGATTGCACAAAGATTTGCATTTTCTTTTTCATTGCACATATTCTCACAGGAAGGTATCTCCTCGCCGCACACATATACCCACAGTAATAATATTATCATTGTAGATATAGTTTGGACGTGTGGGGAAAGAAAAAAGATAAAACTTAAGACAAATAAAAATGTCCTGTTATTAAAATTGATGAATTGTTCTTTGGACACATTGACAAACACAACATGAACAGATGTTTGACATGTCACAGCTGGACATTTTCAGGAGAAATTAACAATATTAATCAAGCAGCTTTCCAATCATCTTTTCAAGTATTTTGGTCCTCGATGATTCAGACTGTCTGAGGCTCAACCACAGACTTTTGGTTGTTCTGTGACATCTGTGTATTCAAAGTCCTCACCTGAGATGTCCGGGAGAGGATCCGAACGTTCACTCTGCTGGCCAGATTAACGCTAGCTGGGCTGCAACACAGCCGTCAGCTTTAAACTCAAAGCGGGTCGAATCAATGTTTTTATAATTGTTGAAAAGAAGGTATAATCTGAAAGGGGTCACTTCGAGGGATGAACACAATTGTCACCTGAATACAAATTTACCTGCAGCTTCAATGAGCTTCATTCTCATCACTCTCATAGCATTATGTTTCTCTTAGGAGTTGGTGGTGACCAAAAACAGAGCTAAAAGAGCGGTAATGTTGGACCCACATTTGCCATTTGGCCACGACTCCAAATGGTAATGTTGCTCTGTAACAGCTAGATGTATAACTTGAATGGTGATATATGTCAGTGTTGTTTAATACAGTAAAGAAAAAACTGCTGCCTTCCGTCTAGGCGTTCTGGATTTAGAGCCCAGCTGAACCATTTTAATTCAGCTGACAGTTTAATTTATTATCGGGATTGTTAATGGTGTTCGTCACACCTGTGCTTTTTCTGCTATGACAAGTCAAAATATCTGCAGTGGAAAATTAAAGCACCTCAAGCATTTGGGTTCACACCTGCTTGAATATATTGCCACAGGGATGTTCTTTTAAGTAGTTTCTTGTAATGATCCTTATCTTGTTTATACTAAAGATATCGTATAACCAGATGATTCACAAGTCCTGAAGCCAACTCCTGCCAACTGATTTCTTAAAATTACGAGTTTGGAAACGTATGACATCTTCCCTAATAATTACGAGTTTAGTGACAGCTTGACTTACTAACCCACATTATGAGACACTTTGAAATTTATTTTGCGAATGCAATGCACTTCTGTACTTTCTTGAATGAAGGTGAATGAAGATTTACTGAGGCCATAAACACAAATATAAGGTTATAAATTAAGGGACAACAATTTATTCAGGAGAGAATATTTAGATTTTCAACCCTAGTATGGATTGATTTACCCTCTTGGGGCCACGGAGCAAATATAATCCACTGAGCAACAAATGGATCTTACATGTCAAAAAATATTGTGCTTTATTGGTTAATATTCCCAAACAAAATTGCAGAAAATCAAATTACTACAGGTAATAAATTACATTTAAACAACATTTATCCTGGGGCTTTTAAGGCCCATGGGAATAAGGTCTTTTTTGTCCAGTTTGTGACAATGTTTTGGTCCCTAGCATAGGTGGGGCTCCAAAGAGAGCTTGATTGGCAATGGCAGATATATACCCAATAAAAAGATTAGTAGTCTCTTCTCTAGTTTCCTGCAGGGTTAGATGAGATGATCAGTACTTCTTTCACATGTATAGTAAATGTGGAACTAAAGTTGGTTAGCTTAGCATAAATGCTGTAAACAAAGGGAAACATCTAGCACGACTCCTTCAAATAGTTTCAACACTTTGGTTTTTATACAGATAGAAACAAAAATAGGTCTCTCAGTTTTGGACAGAACCAGCTTTGCAGTTTCCCTGTTTACACTCGCTATGCTCAGTTAACTGGCTCCTGGCTCCAGCTTCAGATTTACCAAAAATGATACCGGCATTGAGTATCTTATCTGATTCTTTGTGCGACAGCGTATAAACATCTAAAGATGACAGGAGTGCCCCTTAATTAAGAGAAATGGGTCCGAATTTAATTAATAGTTAAGGAAAACAGATTAAATAGCAATTTGCTTCCTTATGTAACACTGGATGTACTCACAGCTACCATTGAATTTCTGAAGCCCACTCCTGTCCCACTGATTTCTTAAAATTACGAGTTTGGAAATGTATGACATCTTTCCTAATAATTATGAGATAGTTTAGTCATAACTTGACTCAATAACCCACAATTATGAGAAACTTTTTAATTTATTTTGTGAATGCAATGCACTTCTGTACTTTCTTGTGTGAAGGTGGATGAAGATTTACTGAGGCCTCCGAACACAAACAGATGTTTTCACTTTATGTGGCTGACCCACGCTCAGGCTGAAGCTGAGCAGAGCTATGCAGGGAATTCATATGAGCAGGTGCATTGTGGGTGTGGAAGGGCTTGAAGGCACTGTGTTCCAAGGTAGAGTGACTGTACTACAGATCATCAGTTTTTACTTCATCATAATCATTCAAATTCAAGTTATAATTTTCATGTCTATATTCCATATTTAATTCTTCTAATTCTGCTACAAAATCAGTGGAAAAAAAGTGAAATGTATTGACCACTGTATGACGTGAATACTGCATGGCAGCTAAAGTACTGTCCTGTACAATGTGCATTCTCATATTTAGTTATATTGTATTGAAAACTGTAGGTTTTTACTCATGTTTCACTTGTGTATATCAAATAGTCTTGTGTTAGTTTTGACTGGTAATATCTGACTAGCAGCATTTGTCCAAGTGGATCTCTGACTTCTTGGGGTTATGTTTTACTTTTTAGCTTTCAAAATGGGTACTTCTGACTACATGATTCGATGGATTTTATTTTCCATGGGTCACAAGGCAAGCATGTGATTTATCTACAGTGAGACGGTGGAGGACGAGGTTTATTTAACTTGACTTGGACTGATTCTCCTAAAGATTTTACCAGTTTGAAAGTAATCTCGCACTGATTAGATAATCGACTCAATGTGTTGTTCTTGATATTTCAGAATAAAACATAGTTGCTGCCAGTAACTGTTGGCAGAGGTTAGAACTGTCGCAAATTATGTAAAAATGTACAACACACCTGTGTCTGGTGGGTTTGTGATTAAATTATATTCATAACATAAGAAACATTTAAAGGTATAAGATTTTCTCGAAACTGAGCTCTGTGATTTGGGGATCCTCGTGTTTCTTCACTTGCTCTTTGGATGGACGCGTCTTTACAACAGAATCTTGAATAAGGAAACCATGGTGTGTTACACAGTGAAAACAGCTGTATTTTTTACATGGAATACTCAAATGCAGAATCAGCAATGATAAATTGGAGACGCATAAATATTTCTTTACGAAGCAAATACCTTCTAGTAAATAACCCCCTTCCACAGGAAACAGCTTCATTCGTCTGATGAACTGAAAACAATATATTTTCAACAATAAATAAATATATTCGACAAAAAAAAAAAAATAGTACCATAAATGACCTCACCGCTTTTACAGGTATGAGTTTGTGCATGTTGTGCTAATTATTTTGTGAGATTATTTCTCTCATCTCATTTAATACTGCCCCCTCTTGGTTTAAATGGACATTGCATTCCTGGTCAATTTGGATTTATATCCTCTAATAATGTCATTCATGCCGCAATAAATCCTACAACCTCACTGTGTAAACTCACTATCAGAGAAGCCTGTTATAGACATTCTCTTAATACACCTTCGTTATTGCACCAGATACATACTTTTCTTTCTGCAATCTCTCTCAAATAAATTTGGTATTTCTCAACTCTACTGTTTAAAATTATATCTACATGTTACTAAGTTTGATTTCTGAATAGTACTGATATAAACTGAATAGAAATAGTCAATATTTCCATACTTTTGAGCAATTAAATTTGTTACTGTCCCGCCAAACCACTGGTGTCAGTGAAATATCCTTACTGGTCCAAAACGAGGAGTTCTCAGTTGCATGTATTTTGAAGCTGTTCAAATATAAATGAATATAAATATGTGTTTTTAGACTCCATTCATGCAAACAAACCCAGTGTGGTATTTTACCTTTAAGAGTCCATTAATCTGGTCATTTCATTAGCTGAAACAAACAGAAGTCTTTCATTCCTGAGGGCTCAGTGTCTACTTAAGGTTGGAGGTGCAAGAGTATGATTTATGCAATATCTCTCACGTTCCTATGCAACTAGTAAACAGGCAAACAACATAAAGCTTGTCTACTGGTTGTTGTTGCTTCCGACGACTAGAGGAGAAGTCATGAAAACCAAACATCACGCTGCAGTTCTGTCCTCCTCGTCGTTCTGGCTCACGATGCCAGCGGCTGTCGGCCCACCACCGCCAGCTGAGCAGTATATGACACCTAGAGTCGCTATACAGCAGCCACTGAAACACCATAGCTACCACACACAGCCAGGGATGCTGATACGATTATTACTACACCTTTTTAACATCGAGGATCAGAGTTGTCCAATAAATAAACTATGTGATAGTTAAGTGCCTTTATCACCTCCCTGCGACACAGACTCGGCGTAATATGTTGCTACATTTACAAAGTGCTCACAGCAAGGCTTCTTCACCAAGGTGCAAATTCCTCAGCGTCTTGTGAGGGCAGGAGTGAAACGTGGAATCAGAAGACCTGGGGATAAGTAAAAGTTGAGAAACAGGTTGAGAACAAAGCAGAACTTTCATGTGCCCTCAGCTCGCACAGTCAAGATTGAATTTACAGCTGTTTATTAACTGGATATTCCTCCTCTATTATTCTTTGCCAGATCGTGTAGATATCGTGCTCTCTGCGGGCCAGAGACGAATTTCTGAGCTCATGCAGCTGACTTTAGCGGAGTCAAGTGGGTGGATTGATGCAGGTTCCAGGACAGGCTACAAGCTCCAGGACCACTGCTTCCAGTAAAATGTTACACATTACCCTAATTACATTAAAACATGTGATTGTGTGCAGGTCTGTGTGTATGCAGGGGGGGTTAAAGCACTGACTGCAGTGTTGCCCATTTAAGAAAAGGTTCCAACCTCTCTTTATATCTCAAAGTGCTCTGGTCTCTGCCTCGATTTTCCTCTCGCCGTGGAGGCTGTCGGGGTCGGCAGGGGCCACCGTCTGTCTCACCGCGATCTCAGGGCCGCCGCCATAAATACCCAACAAGTACTGCCACGTCTCCTCTGAGATCTGACCATAGTCTGCACCTGAGGAGAGAAACATGTTAAAAACATTTTAAGAACCACCTGTTTTTCTATGTTTCCACCTTTACAGCCTCCGCGACTGATACTGAGGTTTACCTTGCTTTAGTTGTATGTGTCCGCTCTTCATGACGCCGATTTTACTGTTGTCAATGGGACCAGGCGGCTCTGAAACAAAACAAAAAAATCATGTCAAATGTGTTGTACCAACAAAAGATAAACAACCTAAATGTGTGTAGCTGCAGGATCATACCATTGTCTTTGCCCTTCACAAAGCCCTCCCACTCTCGAAACCACTGCATGCTGATACACAGGATCACTGTCGGAGCCTCTTCGGCCTGGAACTCTTTGTTCAGCTGCAGGCAAACAGTGAAAACTGCTCATTCAATACCCAAATCAAAGTATACTGACATATTTGTGCATAGGTTAAAAAAAGAATAAAAGCCGTCACCTTGATGAAGGTGTCAATTTCCATTTTCCTGCGTTTAGCCAGAGCTTCGATCTCCACCTGGCAGATGGCACACATGTACAGGTGGTTGACTGCAGGGCCGCCTCCAAAACTGCACACACACAAACACACACAAACATTTAGCAGAAAGGCTCGACAACAGACAGCTTGACTCAAATTAATAGAGCGTGAGCGTAAGCACCCAATGAAAATCAAACAACGCTCCACTGAAAATCTGGTCCTGTTCGAGCCTTTGTATTAACATCAGTGCTGAGAGATTCGATCACAAGTCGACAGTGTTAAGTTCGTCTGTTCAGACCTGAAATGCCTCCTGAATGTGTCTCCTGTGACCATTTGTAATGGGATCTCACTTCCTCGCTCTATGTGCAAATAATGGCATCTTTCATTGGTGTTTGCCAACAGAAAATGATTTAATCCAGTCTGAGTTTATGCGATGACAATGTGTGTGTGTGTGTGTGTGTGTGTGTGTGTGTGTGTGTGTGTGTGTGTGTGTCTGCACGAGCAAGAGACAGACAGAGGGTGAGAAAAAGAGCGAGCTGAGACAGGAGGGGCTGAATGAATCAATGGGCTGCAGATCTACAATGAAGATTTTACTACTCTTAGAACATTGTGAGTCATTATTAGTTGGTCAGTGTTGTTATTGTGGCTACAGACAAATCGACGTATGGACACTGACAATGTGTTTAAACCGTGGCAGGTCAGAGGGCGTCAGCTGAGTGGGCGGTCCTTCATATGTAGCCCAGGAAACATTTGCCATGTGGCCACCCACATGAAACCCAGACAACCTCAGAATATGGTCTGAGTGATCAGATCTCGGACACATTCAGGTGTGTTCAGACCTGAATTTAGCACTGAGAACTTGTAATCTGATCAGTCAGGACGGATCTTAAAACCAGATCTGAACGGGGTCGTTGTTTTACAGGTTTTCTCTTCATTTTGACGATTTCTAAGCTTCAATTTAAAAGTTTGGATTGATTTAAAGCCTCATTAACTGATATGTCATCTTTAAATTCCCAAAAGATATAAAAGTTTTTTCCCACCAAGCATTTTGGAGTATTCAAATATTTGACCACTGGGGAACTTGTGTCCAAGTGGGTAAAACCAATTCAAAACAACTTTAAAGCATTAAACAAATGCAATCGAGTCAAATATAAAATTATGAATCTCATATAAAACACACTAGTTTCAGGAAAAATTATATTTTAGAATAAGAGATGGGTAAATAACAGTTGCAGTTTAAACATTATTTAGCTGACAAATATATATAGTTTGGTTTTTAGTTTCACTTTATTGAAATGTATGTACAACTCTCAAACAAATTCCTTCGTGCATTTTGTCATTCACTAAAATGGTAGCATGCTGCAAGATTTACCTGTTGTAAAGGTACTCCCACACATTCTGAGGAACTATCACAACCAGGTCGTCAATGTAGTGGTATTTATTAGGAGGGATCCCTGGACAGAGAAAAAATATGTTCAGAGTTAAAGGATGAATCTATGACCTTTTTCCTGGTCTGTAAATGGAGACTAGGGAGAACGCACACGCCAACAGTGCATTTTTATTCCTCCTAATAGTAATTTGTGCGAGATAGTTTCCACTCCGAACATACAGGAGACAGACTGCTGCAGGACCTGTTAGCTTAGCACACAGGCTGGAAGTGTGAAGAGGCTGAAAGTAAATGCTTCCTAATTGCAAGATGGAGGCTTGTTAAAACAAACAGCGTCTTGTTTTCTTTTCTGTGACCCAGAAAGTAGAACGAGTTATGTGACCTATTTATTTTGCTACTGGGTAACCTGTCAAGTAACATAATTACTGTTATTGTGAGTAATGGATTAATCGTACTTGCTTTGTGCTCGTTTGTCAGTTGTTTTCTCAGACTTGACAAACACCCACCGAACTGTTTTCACAGAGCTGAAGTTTATAAGTAAAAAGCAGTGGCGTTTAATACACATGCACTGTAATCCTGTCTTATCAGTGTGTTAAAGCAGGATTAGGATGACAGAAAAGATCTTAAAGAAAAAGCCACAACATGCCGCTCACCCCCATGCTGACAGAGAAATGTGTGGTTGCTGATGGGGCCTGGTTCTGCGAAGGTGTTGAACTTGTTGAGCCATTCTCTGGAGATGTAAAACTGCAGCAGGCTGGGCTCCTTCATGTTGGCCAGAGCCACCACCTTCTGCCGCTCTCTCACCGACTCCTCGCTGCTCTTCCTGCACGTGTCGAGAAACAAAATCAGTCAGAGTAGATTCAGGATAAATGTGTCATGGGCCCCGTTCAGACCTGGTTTTAACATCCGATCACAAATGGTCTGTTCACACCAGCATTAAAATGCTTCCTCAAAGGCTCCTTCAAACGCGGCCGACAAACGTGTCCTTCCCTGCATGTGCTTCAGTGACTGTTTTTCAACATGGTAATGGCAGTAGTGGGTGAGGTGAAAAAGTCTAAAGAACTTATTTTCTAAATGTAAGTACTCAACCGAGCAGCTAACAGTTCACAGGTTAAAAAAACAGCCTTTTTAATCAACCAAATAACTTTCTCATCCATAACTCTGTTGCTAGGCGATGGCTGTAAGGGCGGGACAAACTGGTAACGCAATATGAAGACCAGAACATCTCATTTTGATTTAGCCGACGCGGTCTATGCTGTCAATGAAGGATGCAGCAGATGTGGACTGCGTAGACCAGGTCCTCCGAAGGATGTGGCCTCTGAATTGAGATACAGATAGTGTGTGCATGTGTTGGCACAAAAAAGAGAGAGAGAAATAAAGAGAAAGAGGAAGAGCGGAATCAGGAGGGACTAAATAAATGAATGCGCGCTGCTATGAAGAAAGAAAAAGTATCAGTCATTATGTTGTTGCTATTGTGGCAGTGGCAACTAACAAATCAATATATGGACACTAAGAAGCTTAAACATATGTTTAAACTGTAGCAGGTCAGAGGACGTCAGCTGAGTAGGCTGTCTTTTAAATATGTGTCCCAGACCAGATCGGATCTCAGGACACATTTGGTGCGTTCAGACCTGGACTTAGTGCTGACTAGTTGTCATCAGATCACTCAGGAGAGATGTTATTACCAGGTCTCTAATCACAGGGTCTCCCAATGCTCACCTGTAGAACAGCACATAGGCCTCTGCATTCTGCACCACCGTCTCATGGACCTCTGTGACATACTGATCATCGAACTCATACCACTGTCCATTAATCACATTCTGACAGTAAGCTATGTAGTGTCCACCTGCAGAAAACGGGCAAGAGAAGAAAAGTGTTAAGAAAGACCCCGCACAGATAAAACCAAACGGATTAAGAACAAGCATATGTTAAACCTATATGCTTTATCTGTGGTAAAGAAAGCTACGCGTACTTCCTGCCGTGCCGTGGTGACAAATGACTGACAGCAGATCGTAAGTGGTGACTTGAGATGGACTCTCTTTAGCCAGGAAGGGTTGCATGTCGAGGCCCTCCAATGGGAACGACACGTGACTGTTTATCTTGAACGAGTACATGACCTCGTGCCGGAAGCGTTTCAGGTGAATGCACAGAATCTACAAACGGGAGCAAAATAATGCGGGAACAAAAACAGTCAGGAACTCTTTGTGGGGCCCACTTCAAACGAGAGAGAGATTTGATAAGATGAGGAAGAAAAAAATGTCCTACCTCTGGAAGTCGCAGCACTTTGCAATATTTGACACCGTTTCTCAACCTGTGGAAAACAACAAACCATGTAAATGATTGTAAATGAAAAGTACCCTTGTTGTTAAGGTCTCAATGTGGGTTTTACTACACACACACACACACTCACTTTTTACACCTCTCACAGCTGTACATGTTGTCCCCTGAGAAAAGAATGAATGGTAATGTTAATTCTGACACTTTCCTCTAAATCGTACATTATTGTAGAATAGCATGTTTATATTGATGTTTACCTTTGAGTTCATCTGCAGCAAAGAAGGCAGCGAGGCAGTCCTCTAGTGTCACCATGGGCCCCCAGAACCAAGTGGGGATACACGAGACTACAAACCTGTTCAAATACAAACACATGGAACCTATATAAATATACAGCCCCAGGACGTCCTCACTGTGTATCATGACAGCCATCATACTGACAATATGACCTTCTTATGGGTCAGCATTTTGTAATAATTAATATGTCATGTTGCCTGGACCGATAAGGCTGATGGGATAAGTACGACCGAACCAGAGTGAAGTTGTGGGTTTGAAACCAAAACATCTAGCTCAAGGGCACAAAGAAACAGTCTAACAGGAGGTTATTTTTCTTGTCTGCATTTGTTTGATTGTCAGCAGGATTACGAAAAAAGTACTGAACAGATTTCCATGGAATCGTGTGGATCGTTGGAGCATGACCTAAGGAAGAACACATTCGATTTTGGAGCAGATCCTGATCAGAAGGCAGATCCATGAATTTTTCTTTCACTTTCTACTAACATTGTGAGATTGGGCATAAGTAACATTTTTGTTGATTCCTTAGAGTAATTCATGGATCTTGATGAAAAGGAGGCTGATATTTATTAGTGTGTGAGATCTGAGGCAGATCCAAATAAAAATACAGATCCAGTGAATATAAATGTGGTTTCATAAGGAGACTGTTGGGCCTTGGCAGAGATATACACTCTATTGAGTCCCATTCTAGTTCTCTATTAATTTCATTATTGATATAAAATGTGTGAGTAGAACAGCTTTACTATTAATATTATTATTGTTGTTATTATTATTATCTTATTATTATTATATTATTATTTATCATGTAATCTTATTTTCTTATTTCAGATGTATAATAATAATAACATTTATTTAATTTTGTTATTTTCATTTATTATCAATCTGTGATGTTGGGACTGTGGGTGGGATGGTATGGGAGGGGATGTGGGGATATACAGTGGTTGTTGTAAAGCTTTTTTTTCTTTCTCCCCCTTTGGAGAAGTAACTACAACAAGTGATCAGACTCAAAGAAATAAAGAGCATAAAGAAGAGCAGCACTAATGTCCAGGACGGACATTAAACATCATGTTTATTAACTGACCACATTACCCAGGAGCTGAGGAACTGCAGCACTGACGCTGCTATTTCCACGGAGGCAATATGCAAACTACTTTGCATATTTGCTCCTCATAATCTGGAGGCCCAGAATACTGCAGTGCCTCAGAAACCACTGAACTCACAGAGGGAAACACTTTTGTGATGAAGCTTTTCATATTTGATTTCTGGGAACTGCTGGAATATGAGAAAATGGCTCATGCCAAAGCCGAAGCTTGTCTCTGCGTGCCTCCTGCTATCTATGGTGATAAGAGAAGATGACATTGTCCAGGTATGTGCAAACAAACTGATTGAGGTATGCCACCTCCACCAGGGCTAACGCACTATCTCGACATTCCTGGATCCGCTCCAGCATTTTAACATTTCATGGAAATCAGTGCAGTAGTTTTTGCGTAATCCTGGAAAATGACAAAGAAACACTGAAGAAGACATAACCTGCAGGATTTTTACTCTACTATCAAACCCCTCTACAGTGTTTGGAAATGCAACATCACTCCTGTTGGGCCATCGGATGACTCAGCACTCAAATCGTGTTAGGAAGCACTGAATCAATCACTTCAAAGCCCTGCTCCGTCTACTTAATCACTCAGAGCAATCAGTCCTGGCCCGAGTCGCAGGCGTCCTGCAGGCTGGTAATGAGCAGCAGGATTGACAATTTATTCTAAGGAAGGTGAAGGGACTACGCTCAGACAGCTCAAGTACAAGTAAGCACCATGCTGCTTCAGCACACTACAAAACTCAGAGTCCAGATCAAGTCCTGATCAGATTGAAGGGTGGTTTATTAAAAAGAACATATTTGACGTCATATCTTCATTTGCAAAATCTAGGAGAAGTGCTGCAAGCAAATCAAGGACAGATCTACAAGCCCTTGCATGCATCATCTGCGGAGCATCACACGTGGCAGCTCTTGTGCCTTTAAGTGTGTTCTCCACCACCTCACACAGTCTTATTAATACTAAGTCAAGATTCCACTTGTCAGAACCCTGCAGACAAAGTAGAAAGTATAAATCATACAGCGTCAGACTAATGCACAACATCACCATGTTAATTACCTTCACCAAGGAGGCTGTGTTTGAATCTATTTCTTTGTTATTGAGCTAGATTACGCAAAAACAACTGGATGAATTACCACAAAACGTGGTGGAAAGATGCAGTATGGGTCTGGAGAGAGTCCATTAAAGTTTGGTGCGGATCAAGGATTTTTTTTTTCTTCTTTGACATTGCGTTTTCACCAAATTTCTCAGGGAATATTTAATTGGATCGTCAATGAACAAAACTGATATTTACAAATGTAAATAATGTGGTGCAATTTGTAAACAATTTGAATTTAAGGGGACATGCACGCCTGCATCGGCTAAACGTGCTCCACTGACCGTCGTATGGAGTCCATGATGTAGGTGATCCAGCCCTGCGAGCCATAGGTGTCGGGACACACCCCCGTCTTGACTGGAAGGTTTTGGTGGATGGACGAGTGGAGTTTGGCCAAATCCTCTTTACCAGGAATTGGTAGGGACAAGTCTTGGAAGGTTTCCACTGTGTTAGACACCTGTCACACATTCAGAGGTGGTTTACACAGCATGTCCTAATAGAAACAATGCATATATGTAAAAGAAACAATTAAATTCAATTTAACTCGTTCTTTTTAATCACTAAAGTCATGTACTAAGTACTGTATAATTACACATGGCATAGTTTTGTCCCCACCAGATACATAGTAGAAGTAATATACTGTGGTGATGGGAGTAGCTTCCCCTGGTGTTTAAACATGTGAAGCACAGCTCACCCTGTCACAGGTTAAACACTGGACCAGACTGAGGATAGAGCCATCGAAGATGTCGGAGATCACACTGCGATAGTGGGACTGTTTCTTCTTCCTGGCACTGAGCAGCAGCTGAGCTGGAAGACCCGTCACAGCAGGGAGGGGCGGACTTAGTAAGGTTGACATTATTTGACTGGGACCAGCTGACAAAGTGCTTAAAACAAAGGCAAGCAACAAAAAGACTGTGCATATTATTACTATGTGATAGGAAACTACTTATCTTCTGAATTCACCTTCAACTTATTATTCATAATAATTATTAACTTTTTATCTAAGCTCTAATCTTACTGGCAGTTTTAATCACTTTACAATGTTTATATTGTATTTTCACTCTTTATATTGTATTTTCAATTGTTTGAACACAACGCTTCATTTTTAACTTGTAAAGCACCTTATGTTGTGAAAGATGCCACATTATCATTATCATAGTTATACAGTCTGGTATTCATAAACTCTCGTGTGTAATTTGAAGACAATCCATCCGCAGAGTCCAAAACTGTGACGTTGAAGAGACAACGTGGAAGGTGGATCACATATGTTTATCAGAGCAACTCACATTATGGCACTGTACATATATCCATGTAGATATTCAAAGCAGAGGTTTGTCTATCTAACCCCAGGACGTTTTCTCACCTTTTTTGAACGAGTACAGTGGTCCTGCAGAGCGCAGCGGGCTGGAGCGAGGTGGACTGGAGGACAGTTTGGTGTGCAGCTCCTGAAGTGTCCGCACAGGACTGCAGGGAGTGGACTGTGGCTGGGCCATGGATGCTTCATTGTCTGGCTCTACAAAGGTGTCACATGAATACAATATATAATATCCTCAACTCAAATGTGAGAGGGGCTTTGTAAAGTTTAGTTTGTACATAATCTGATTCTTATACCTGAGGTCTTGCTGCTCTGGGCTTGCACTTGCGGCGTATTTAATGTCTGGTTGTTGTCTTGGTTTTGAACCTCAGCGTTTGGCGTTGGTGTTGGCGTCCCCTCTTCCTCCCCCGTCTCAGGAACCTCCTCCACTGCCGCTGTATCCACATCAGCGTCCTCGTCCATCTCTTGCGAGCCTCCACGGAGGGACGAGCCGGACACTCTTCGTTCCTTCAGCCTCTCCTTCTCCGAGATGACCCCGCCGGGACTGACGCCAGCCACCGGCAACCTGACCCCGTCGCACTCATCCTGCACGAGCAGCTCACCGTCGCCGTTGCCTCCTCCCTCCCCCCGGTCGCTGCTGGAGCCAGAGTCGCAAGACAGGAAGTCATCCTCCGACGGGGAGCGGTCGCCGTCTCTTCTGTCCTCCCCGTCGCCTTCTTCGCCACTCATGCTGCACTCCGTCAGAGGCTCCTTCAGCTCCTCGTGTAGCTGGTCCATCAGACAGCGCAGGAACTCTTGAGTGTCCTGCAGCAAGACAAGCACAGGACATTAAGTCAACAGGAGGATGTATAACATGGCTACATACACAGAGACAGGAGTTTAGCAGAGAATAGGAATGATTTACAGATAAACGTCTGTAAAACTTGATCTCATAACAGTAAGATTGAAATAGAAATATGCGAAAAATTATACTAAAGTAAACATTTTCAAGAGATACACTTTTAAGGGCTTAAATAGTGTAAGTACACATTTAAGTTGGTCGTTTTAAAGCTCGACTCTGGGGCTTGTTTCATGTGCTTTAAGCACACTGGTTCAAACCATTGTGACGAAGGATTAAGCCAATATCAGTGATATATCATGGTAAGTACTTGTAGAAAGAACATGGGAACATTTTGACCTGTAATCGCACATTTGTGCACTTAGGAATGATAACATTAAGTGTAGCTCTCTGATGAATTAACAATAAGAACATCCAAAGCAACAGCCTTGTTTTATCTTTATAATTACCTCCCTGACTTGTTATTAACATAGAAAGTGAATGAACTAGATACAGCTTGCACTGACTGCACTCTCTTTAATGGCTGCTATCATTTCTATGAATCACTCTGTGTTACTGTCTGACTTTTTATTTCAAGATTCAATTGTTTTTCCAACACAATCTGTAAGAGGCTTTGCATAGTGTTGTAACATCATTATTACGGAAGAAATAGGACTTTGTCTATCCTTAATTCAACAGAGACAAAAAAAACATCAATAACTTTTTTCTGGTTCTGGAAATAACTTGAATAACTAAACAATCGTAAAATTAAACCAAACAGATTCAGTCACCCCTTAACACATGCAAACAAGTAAACAACTCAAGTCAAACCTTTTGGTGACAGGAACCAACATTTCAGTCATTTTAGGTTAAAAGGGTTGACAGTTTAAAAACAAAAGACGAGACAGTGTTAAGATGTTGAGTGTGACCAGGTGTAGTTACCTGCTGGGTGCTTGCCCCTACCTGCTGAGCGTAACCACGAAACATGGGGTTTACGAGTTTGATGCCATGAGACAGACTGGTGGGGACTACATAGCTGGGCCTGAGAGCGAAGCAGCCATGAGAGACGGTATATTACAGATCATTTCATGTGAATGATTGAATGACAGATAATAGTCTCAGTGGATAGCTGTTGTTCCTGCCACTTTAAAAAGAACGGGACTGTTACCGTTTTTTATGCCAGAGCTCTGAGATGAGTTTCTGGTAGCTCTTACAGAGAGCAGGCTTCTTGTCGGTGCGGACCAGTCCACTGCAGTCCAGGAAGAACTGAGTGAGAGGAGGACTGGCGAGGGAACAGAAGGAAAACTTGTATGAATAGAAACATAGAAAAGGAGACATACATCCGTGGTAATGAGAGGAAGGGACCTCACCAGTTGGACAGGGCCTGGAGAGCTGCATTCATGTAGCAAGAGTTT